>OZ014452.1:795178-994827 GCA_963966035.1 Acleris laterana
ATTCACTTCGCGACTTAGGCCGGTCCAGACAAACACCATTTGAACTGCAACCTAGCTACAAAATAGCAGATCGAAAGCGATTCTAATGCAATTGACGAGCAGCATCAGAACTACAAACGCGACTATGCAATCCACTTACGTAGACTGCACCCCAACCACAAGCGAACCCCGCACTGCTTAGTTTGCAGTTGTGATACAATTACGCCAACGATATCAGAACTGTCATTTTGGAGTCAAATTGCAATACAAATGCTGTTTATCTGTACGTACAGACTCCGTCAGCAAAAAGTATAGCGTTTTTTTTTTTTTTTTTTTTATGGCATAGAGAAGGCAAACGAACACAGGCCACCTGATGGTAAGTGGAAACTGTGATCCATAGACATTCGCACTCACAAGACTGCAATGCAATCCTAAGACTGCAAATGCGTTGCCAACCCTGAGGGCTAAGATAGAATGCCTCTATGCTAGTTATTTCTATTTTAGTTATTTTTTTGCGTAACATGCATACGAAAGACTCTAGCGCAAAAGACACGCTCACCCCATTCACGTTGGCGGATTACAAGCTTTGTTTCAGCACAAACAACTTTACACTAGGTACACAGCGCCGGGTATGTCCAACCATTACCTCTCGGCCTCGAGCAGCAGCTCGTTGCTGCACTTGGGCAACGAGACATCGCCCGCGGCGTGCTTCTGCTTGAGGTACGCGTAGAACAGGTCCATGCGCTGCTTCTCATTCTTCTCGCTGTCCTCGCTCAGAGTCATCGACTTGGCGCCTTCCGTCAGATCTGACAGAAAACAATCATTAAGAGGGCTTCCCTTACACACCTTTTATTGGCCTACAGCACACATGACCCTACAGTACATCCAAAAGGATAGTAGTAAAGACAACTATGCAAAATTTTGTCTGACCGTATTTTGTTTTTTTCCGTCTAAGTGTTATGAATATGATTAGTTGATATCAGCTTGAAGCTAATTTCGTGCAAAAAAGTATTAAAAAGGATAGCGTAATATTTCGTTTTATTCGTTTTTAGTTTATTTCTTATTTCGTCTCATTCTGCATTCGTCTCCATCTTGTTCGCTATCCGTCATTTTCTTATTTGGTCAAATTCTGTCAAAGTCTTATTCGTTTTTCGTCACGCTCTTCCTTGAACTCACTCGTCGTTCTTTCCTATCGTTTTTCATCTCATTTAGTTTTTCGCCCATAGGATACCCAAACTTAAAAAGGGCTAAAATTACTTGTTTGTATGTATGTAAGTTTGAATAGCAATTAGCTATGTCCCCCCGCGTCCCTCGCGTGCAGCGTGTCAGTGCGTACCTTGCATGCGCGCGCGCACGGCGGCCTCGCTGACGTCGACGGTCCAGGTGCCGTCGTCGTCGTCGTCGGCGGGCCGCGTCTTCTCGCGCCGCGTCTTGGTGGCCGCCGCGGGCGCCTCCGACTCCTGCCAAATATACACGTATGAGACGATGCACAGGTGATGCGAGATATTTTAATCAAGTTCAACTATCTAAATACAATAGACTAACCCTTATACATTAACGCACAATAACCTAACTTAGTCTCATATGAAGCTATTTATATAAAGGTTCACGTACATAAACCATTTCTAATACAGCTTGTTGAAAGACAATTACTGCTCAAAAACTTGCCCGTGAAAGTTGCGTATTGTTGATGTGTTTATGTGTGTGTGTGTTTGTGCGTGTGTTGATGTGTTTATATACGTGTGTGTGTGTGTGTGTGTGTGTGTGTGTGTGTGTGTGTGTGTGTGTGTGTGTGTGTGTGTTTGTGTGTGTTTGTGTTTGTTTGTGTGCGTGTGTGTGTATGTCTCTCTGTGCGTGTGTTTTTGTGTGCTTGTATCTATGTGCGTGTTTTTATGTGTGTGTGCGTGTGTTGGTGTGCGTGTGTTGATGTGTGTGTGTGTGTGTGTACCGACCGGCTTGGCGTCGGCGCCGTCGGCGTCGTGCGCGCCGTTGGCGCCGGGTCCGGAGCGCTTGGAGCGCTTGCCGCGGTTGCCCTCCGTCAGCGACGAGCCCTGCCCAACAACAACACAATTGCATTAAACAACTAATAATAAATACAATTAAAAGCAACCTTAATAATGTACATTTGAGTTCCCGTTATTGGGCGGCAGTGATTATACTACACAAAAAAGAATGTCATAGTTTACACTCAAAATATTTATTTATCAAACGCTCTTTTCTGCTGTTACCTATTGTATTCAGGGTAAGCTTTTACGGTCAGATTATATTTAAAGTTATCGAGCTACAGCGGTAAGGCCATTAGCATTTTAAATAATTGACAACCTCACGGGTTTAAAGCCTGCGCGTGACTAAGCAAGTCACTGAGGTTATGGAGTCACCGCTAGTTTTTACACCACAGATTAGGCCAGATCTTGTCCTAGAGGCACACACACTTTCTTCACCAACGCAACGATCGCTCCGCCCTGCTCGCGTTCAACAGAATCTTACATCCTTTTCAACGGACGGTACGGAGCAAGATGTAAGGAAGCTTGTAACCCTACAGATCGGGTACAGGTCACAAACGTTAATTTGTGACCCAAAAAAAAAAATGCTTGAAGTTGTCAATAGAGATTGAAACTTATTCGAAACTAAACCTTATCGGTGTAGGTAGAATGTCAGATTGACTTTGGACCTAAAGCGGGCACAAATTTAAGTGTTTGAGTGTACCTGAGTGCTAGGGTCCTGCGCGGGCGGGTTCTTGAGTATGAAGGTGTTGAGCTTGTGCGAGAAGTCGAGCGTGCCGTGGTAGCCGCACGCCTTGCAGCCCTGCGAGATCGTGTTGCGCTTGGTCGACACGATCAGCTCGGTCTCGGGGTTGTCGCACTCCGGGCACAGCACGAACTTGCGGATGAAACTGCAAATACAAATTATATGTAACAAAACCTGGGATAACCTACACTTTGGGTGTACCTGTACCTGGCGATTTCAGTTTAGCCTGCTATCGAGTTTTTTTTATTCTTTAGTTTTTTTCTAAATTGTTTCGGGTACCTCTATATTTCTGAAAATATTAAAATTTAAATATTTTTCCAAGAAGTGGGACAAGTTTTCTGATAAAATCCTGCAAGCTGGCTACCTTGAACTGTTTTTTTTTAAAAATAGGGTACCTATTTGAAACTTTTTCGGCTGGCGTGCCATACCTGTTTGAATTATGGATCTAATGGGAAATACGGGAACAGTAACGACCAATTTGACGGACTATCGTACTGTACAAACTGAATTTGATCAAAGTTATTAACCAGGCCTCTCCCATTGCCTTTAAAGTGCATGGAACGTTATCTCCCCAGAAATTAAATTCGCAATAAATTCAGTTCCAAATAAAGATTTTATCACGTTTTGAAAGAGGCCTTTTTCCGCTGTTTCAAGCTTCTCTCTACATATCAAGTAAAGAAGCATGGTCGCATGTCCAGTCAGCATCCAAAGTAGCTAAGTAGAATTACATGCTCAAAATGATCTATAGTCTATACTTTTAGGCATTTAAAAAAATGTAAACAAAACAACCACGTGATATAGTTCGTCAGCCAATAGAAGCAGACAGTGTTCTGCTTCTATTGGCTGACGTCAAAGCTGTCGTACGTCAAAGTTCGATAAACCAGTTTTGATTGGCTGTTTAACAGTGCCACGTGGTTTGGAATGTTTACATTTTTTTTAATACCTAAAAGTATAGACTATAGACACGACGTATTCTCTTGACAATAGAGTCGAGTGCAGGTCATTTTGACGTCTTCGGTTGCGTAGCTATTTCTGCTGTTGACTGTCCCTGTAAAATCCAGGGTAATCGCCGATGCAAAAGTGCACTCACCCGTCGAGCAGGTCCTGCAGCTTGGCAGAGTCGTGCGAGCCGTTGACGATGAAGCGCTCGTTCTTGTGGTCGAACTGCGTCTGCGCGCCCAGCTCGCACCCGAAGTACTTCGTCGGGTCTACGACAAACATCCCTTCAGTACTTGTTTACAGTGGCGGCTTTAGAGCCCGCTTACAATATAGATAGAGGCAAGAAGAGTTGTTCTTTTTTCCAATTCAATTGGCTCGTGATTCTGCTTTTCCCGAAAAACGGCTGCTTATTGTGATAGTTCTCATTTGAGAATATTGCAGATCATGATTTTACCTGTCACCAGGTACACTTTTTGCCGAGTTTTAAAATGGAAGGTTCGAGCTCTGAAAGGTCACCAATCTCTAATTAATTAAGCTTCTTAAGAGCTCAATCTTTATATACAAAAAAAACTATTAAGCATGATTAGTTGAATTGATCCAACTTTACTAACTTTCAAGTGTTATTGACCAAAACTTTTCAAGTCCAAATTACTTGGCTTGTCTCGACTCCTACGGCTTCAAGCTCAAAGTTACAACAGTGGAAATGGAGTTCCTTAAATAAATGACAAGAGTTTTATAGAAGACTAGCTACCCGCCCTCGCTTCGCTACGGTTTATATCAGTTTTCTGTAACACCCGTACATAAAACAGAATTTATTAAAAATATAAACCTTCCTCTTGAATCACTATCTATTTAAAAAAAACCGCATCAAAATCCGTTGCGTAGTTTTAAAGATCTAAGCATACATAGGGACAGACAGACAACGGGAAGCGACTTTGTTTTATAATATGTAGTGATGCTAGGGTGGTTTCTATAGTCTATACTTTTAGGCATTTAAAAAAATGTAAACAAAACAACCACGTGATATAGTTCGTCAGCCAATAGAAGCAGACAGTGTTCTGCTTCTATTGGCTGACGTCAAAGTCGTCTTACGTCAAAGTTCGATAAAACAGTTTTGATTGGCTGTTTAACAATGTCATGTGGTTTAGAATGTTTACATTTTTTTAAATACCTAAACGTATAGACTATAGAAGAGATGCTAGGGTACTCACATGTAGCAGGGCGGCCGAGGGCCTTAGCGACTTCGGGCATGTTGACGATGACGGTCTTGATGCCGTTGCCCTTGCCCTCCACCTTGGCGCAGATGCGCGGCATCTTGTACCGGTAGAACGCGTCCGCCACGGCGCGGTTCACGTTCAGAGTCCCCATCCTTGCGAATACTTATACAATACAACTAACTAATTATTCCGGGCTTGCTATACACTGGATCTGAAACAGAGGGTGGATAGTTTTTGTTAAGATATGATGCGTACATGAAAGTTGCAGTACATTGTTGCAAAGGTTGGAGAGAAGGTAAATGGAAAAAATTGTTGAGGCCTTTTACCGTATACGAGTCTATCAACTACTGTTGAAAAAAAAAACAGTAGCAAATCCAGCCATAATTATTTTTTCATCAGACTTGCACGTAAACAATATCTAAACATACAGATTAACTTGGCCGTAATGCCCCATATAAAACCCTCGAGCTTTCTTTTTGTCATGAAACCAAAGGTCACTAAGTTATTTTATTTTATTTATAGCACAGCACACAGGCCAAGCAAAGAGTTTATACGCATTTGAAAAATTGTCTTGTAATGTTATCTAAACGGGAATTTCATAGCAATCTCGCTACATGTTACTTGAATACTTAACTAATGTTCTTAACAATCGATGTTAATAGTTTTTTGCATCAAAACGCCGAGATATAATAGATGAAAAAAAAAACGTAATTAAATCCCTTGCTGCCACACGAAAATGCTCTTAGAGGAGGCCTTTACAATTTTTTTAAGTGATGATAATCGGCATTCGCAGATTTTTGATAAAATGCAGTCATCGAACAAATCGTCAGATTTGTTTTTTTTAATGCCACTCGATCCCATTCCTGTCAAGGATTAAAATATACTATAGGACCAATTTAGGTCAAGAACACCCACAAATCAAATAAACTTTTTCCATTACGAAGTGAACTTTCGTATGTAGTTTTTTTGTCCGCCCATCAGTCCTTTATGCTTAGATAAAAACTACACGTTTTTACTATTTTAAAATAGGCTTCTAACAAATCTAACTTATCTTGATTCGAATACATTTCTCACAAACAAACACACTAAACAGAACGAGAAAACCGAAAATTCCAATGAAACAATCAAATCATCATCGATTTTTCATCGTTAACAGATTTGTTTATACACTCGCGACAACGACGTAAGCAAATAACATTACCTTTCGAGGGCTTCTGTTAGAGCTAGTTTAATTTATTGAATTGTAATCCAATTGATCACTCTCTACATTATTTTGAACGTTTACACACGGGACGGACGGGCGAACGGCGAATAAACAGGGCGGAAAAATAAAGTTGTTGTTTGACAGATGCAACAGGGCCCAACCAGATGCAGTACCTCGGTGGGAGCTAGCGGGGCTGGGCCGGGGCGCGGGCGGGCCGCATGCGCCAGTCACGTCTGCCTCAGCGGCAGCAGCTTCCGGTGCCTGTTACTGGAAAATTTTGATGTTCTGAAACAGAACACGCACCGGGGGTGCTTCGTACGGCTACAGGACGCCGGCGGCGGCGCGACAAGAGGCTCCACCGCTATCCGAAACTTCGTTAGTCTTGTTCGGGTAATAATTCCACGAGGGCTAGTAAAACGCGTTCGTCAAGCGATACATCTAGTTGAAGGTTTCTCAACATAGAGGGCGCCCCCGGTTCGGCTCCATTAATCACTAATAAAGAAAGATAACTTTCGTTGGCAATAAAACTGAGATTATTGTAATTTACAAAGTGGTACACTATTTTTTTACCACTAAATACACAAACGAACGATTCGCTGAGCGCTCAAAGGTAATCCAATTAAATTGTCCGTGTAAAAGCGTATTTTGCTTCTGATAGCAAAATAAGCACTAACGAAGTTTCGAATTTGTTTCTCACAAGTCAGAGGTGCGCAAGGAAATCGCAGCCAAATCATAGTCAACTTTTTTTAGCATTAAGACACAGGCCACTGGTAAGAAGGCTCTTGGACTGTCTTTTTACACCCACATTCGAACAACAGTGCGAAAACTACCAACTTAGCGAGTTAACAAGTTTTTCTCGTGCACTTCAAATTTTCAGCAGTAACATTCGGGTTAACGACCTTTCCGCACCTCTGACGTAACTAGACTAACAAGTAAAACTACAAAATTGAAAATGATTTTCCAGCCGGCAAACCGCATTAAGAAAACTAGGTTGCGAGACGAGAAATTAAATTGTGTCCCTTTGAATCTCGGTCTGTGCATCAAGTGGAAAATCACCTTTAAGAATTTCAAACATTTAAAGTGTCTATGAAACAGAGTTATTTATTAGTGAAGTCAACGTCATAGTTACTGTAGTACCTTATCGTTTTAACGCCAGGTTTCAACTGATACATTAAAATGTGAAACAAGCGAAAGCAACAACGACAAAACCAAAAGATATAATATGACATTGTCTTTACCAAGAAAAACTGTACGTTTAACGCATTCGCTGCCGTCTCTAATGATGTTTTATTAGCATCTGCATCGCATACTGTAACAGCGAATGTACGTGTTCAATACTTTGGGTGAAATTCAAGAAAACGATTATTTGAGTCGCCGGCAATGAATGCGTCAATTGAAGTAAATTTGCAAGAGCATGTGAATTTTTTGGTCAAATATTCGTATTCCATTAAATCAAAGTCAATTATATACAAAGGCTTCAAAATCCAATTAAAAAAGCTTCGCAAAAAGGGAGAAAAAATGAGCTCTTTATTAATCTACCGGATGTCCTCTGCTTTGATTCAATTATCTCGCGCGCGTAACAAATTGAAAAGCCTCGGGCCCGGGATTAAAACTCGAGCTATAATAAAATACGACCTAACTGGAAAACTATTGTCCGAACTATTTTATGAGCATTTCCTCTAGCCGCGCTAGCAGTAAAACGAAACGATATTACTTTTGTATGTTGAAATCAAAAGAGCTCGCAATTGTAATTGTATTCATAAATGGCAAAGGTTCTACCAAACTACACTACAAAATCTTAAAATACAAATAGAAATCGCCTTATCGCCGATGGCGCCAGGTGGCATGCGTCATACATCTCAATCCATTTGCTTTTGCCGCTCTCTGCCCGCTGCGCTCATGGGCAGGCTAGGGTCTCCCAGGCGACATGTGCGTCGCGTATCGCGTCAGTGGCGGGTACCTGCGAGCAGTGTTGCTAGGTGTTTGCAGCGTCATGCACGCTCGACGGCAGCCGGCCGCTCCCGTTGCCGCGACGCACCGACCGCTCTCCTCGCTCTGTACTGATGTCTCTGCAACCAAATATATAGGGTTACGTCGTTTACGAATATTTGCGATATACTCGCGGAGGATAAGTATCTACTAGTGGTCGTACTAGTCAAAGAAGGCCAGAAGCCTGCTTCAATAGACAGACTACCAAGAGAGCGAGACGACAGAACAACTGTACACAATATGTGGACGATCTTGCCAGTTGTAGTGTTAAACGTTCCAGACATTGCAACTAATCTCCTGAATAGATATTATAGGCCATGTACTGCCTTATTACAGCTACCCATCAAATCCAATTTCAGTTAGGCATGCGCACTTGCATCAAAGGCACGCTACGGAGTTTGCCTACTAAATGATCAATGCTTTACTAGTTAGTAGCCCAATGTTACACAGCCAGAAATCAACAATAAAGTAAGTTTAGATGACAAGATATTATATTAAAACGATAGACAAACAAAATACTATGCTTAGTATATTCGAGGAAACAAATGCCCACGTAATATTTCGTTATCGTACCAAGCAACTTAAGCAGACAGATAAATCACGAAATTATTGCCCTCTATACGTTCGGTAGAGACGCGTCTCTTAACTACTTTTATACTTGCAGTGTGTCGAGTGTTTCTAGTAAGCCCTAATAAGAAACGTATTGTCAGATGCGAAGGAAACTGTGTAATAGACAGATAGCTGAAGGCTTATAATAAAATAGACGTATTGTATTGCACGTTATCGATCCAGTGTCCTCAAAACCGCATCAATAATTGACATTGTTTGTCTGATCTAACTTAAGATGTAAATACAGTCATTGGGTCAGTGCATCCATTGCGAGATTATGTTATCAAAAACATTTACACGCATTTGTATTTCATTGCTAAAATTATCAGTTCAGTAGCAAGCAACCAAAACAATTTTTAATCTTTTCCATTGACGCAAACTGGAATAAATAAATCCGAACAAAGCCAATGAGTATGTACCGAGTAAATGTTGACAGACCTGATTATTAATGGGGCTTCCATAAAATCTGATAAAAATGTCGCGGATGACGTAAACGCGCGCGTTCTCGCGGGCAGGTAGGAGTGAAGGTTCCGGAACCAAAAATGAAACCATAAACGAGTATTGGTATTAAAAAGGTGCTTAAATGGAAAACTTGTCAAATGCGAGTGCGGCTATCGCAATGGCAAGGTGCCGGAGGCCTTGGGGGCCGGCCTGCGATTGGCGCGCGCGCTCTCAGGTTACACGCGCGTCTTGATACGCAGCACGTTGTAAACATTCGCGATTTTTATAGTGATTCGCAATTTGTTTCCCTGGCGATTTCAATGGTTGGAGTTACAGAAAAACTTTTCCATGTTTGAACAAAACGTCATAATTATTCGATAAAGATAAAACAATAATCCTTGCCGCAATGGCGCCGGGTGTCATTCTACGGGGAAGTTTAAGCATCAGCGGAGGCTACTGCATCGTCGCCAATTACCAGCGATTCGACGCAGTTTACACGAACACGTGTGCGATTAATGCCTTTTTATCTGCCTATTCGGCTTGTGATTTGCATGGCCATTCTCGTGGCAGTTTATACTCAACATCTGCCACTTGGACCTGACATCATTTCGGGAAACATACCTAGTTGAAAAACGAACGAATACAATATAGTAACTTAATTACATTCATACATAATTCATGCATAACCATTGACATTATGTTAGTATCTCAGTTTATGGTTGCAACAGCGTAGTAGAATTGTTACTTGTTTAATTGTTATAAAATCAATAGAACCCTCACGAAGTCACGACTCGTTTTTCATTGACGTTGAAAATTATTATGTTATAAATATTTTTTTAAAGCATGGAGATGACAAACAAGCATCTAGGCCACCCTAAAAAGATATGCTCTGAGAGTCATGGACATGACTTGCAAACTCAGGAATAAACCGGCCGTTTTACCCACCAACGAATTACAATGCTAACACTAATGTTAATCCGAAAGGTTAGCTGCTAGGACGGTGGGGGCAACCCAAACCGACTCTTTATGGATTGACAACACTAAACTTATCATCACCTTAAAAACCAAAGCACAACCATTCATAGCAAATAATCGGCAGACTAACACCTAAAATAATCCTTGCTTAACACGGAAGCTCCAGAAACTAGAGCCCTACTAATCCATTGGCCGTGTCCAACCCATCTGTCAACAGCGTGACTCGAGACAGCGTGTGCCGACGCAGCGAGACGGAGCGCCAAGCAGCCGCGGTCCAATTACGGGCCCGCACTGCGCCACTCTGCAGGACAAAGTAGAACGCGCCTGAATGGACGCTTTCAACGTAAGAGATGAACTCAAAATGTTTGTTTCTATGACCAGTTAAGAGGATTGTGAAGTGCCGCCCGTCCGAATCAAGTCCCCAACATTTCTATTAAAATTAATGTCTACGGCATCAGCGTTTCTGTCCTTTCAACAATATTACAAACCTAGTTATTCTATAACATCCACAACACTTTCCAAACTCGTTAAAATCCGATTAAGTTGAAGAAGAGGGGATATACTGAATAAAAATTTGACAGCTTTACATTTGTCAAAATTTTCTTTTAAGTCTTTTCTCAACGACAGTCTATAGTCCAAGGTAAGAGATATAGATTCGTTTCTGTTACTATTTATTTATAATCTCGTCCACTTAAGATAACTTTGTGCCCCAGTGAGACAAATGTTTTTGAGAGAACTACACACTCGTCATACGTACAATTTTTTTTCTACAAAACACATTTTTTAGCAAAACAAATGTAAAATGTTTTCATTGAATTAACTTTCATTAGTGCAATGTGCAAGTCTCTCATTGCGACTAGTTATATCTCCCGAACCCTCGACATTTCATAAATATAAATACTGCATTGTCAATAAAAAATATTTATTTTGCGCCACGGTGCAGCATCCCCTCACTCTTTCTAACATTGTAGAGGCGTACGAATGTTCAAATTATAGCTAGCAGATTCCGCCAACATACCAATGTGCGAGTATTACAGTTGCTCGTCGCCGAGAACTAATAACTTTCGATAGCGGCTACAAAAGCAGTAAAATAAGATAACGCGAAACAGGTATACGTACAAGAGAAGCAAAATTACGTTTCGCCAACTAAATCTACATTACATTCTTGCTAAAACTATTAGCTACTAAATTACTATTTTCCGGTCATCTACAAATGTTTGGCATTGTTAAAATATCGTTAATCAACTTATTTGATAAATGCAGCATTGCTTTGTAGCCATTAACTCAATCGAGCTGACGGGCCAGGCCACCTAATGGCATGCGGTCACCGTCGCATTGCCAATTCGCTACTTTTCAGTGATTACACATTTTTAAGCCACGTTGAAATAAAAATCTCATTAAAATAACATACCTACTTACGTGTAAATTCCCCAAAAACCATAAAAAAGTAACAGCTAATGGTTATTATTAATGGTTTTTATTAAAACATTAAAACATTACACTTTTTACTCTCTCGATTGTCGCGTGCTTAAGTTTTTCCGTTATTGACAACTTCGGCTACAGACTTTTTCTCATTGTTTTGGCTCAGTAATGCAGAAATATAGATTAGCAGAAATAGGTATAGCTTTACCGAAAGGACCTTCATTTATTAAAGTGGTTCGACGGCGACGACTAAGCCTTACTATTTTCAATTACTGGAATTTAGCTTATATGCCCTGAATTTGTCTATACATTTTCAGATTAAAATGGAGTTTGTTAGACTTGATTGCGAAAAACACTAACCCAATTTAATAACCGACTAAAAGCCATTAGGGACCCATTACATCCTCTAAACAAGTCCTCGTAGAGATAGTTGGGGATGACGGTTACATTGTAGTAACATCGAAGCCAAACAAATTCAGAAGTCCAATAACTCATAATGAATTGCAATACAGGTTGCACGGTCGCTAAAATCAATATCAAGCTAGACAGGCGCGCTGTCCTGCCGTTGCATCAAGCCTGTAGGAGCAATCAATACCAAACCAAGATGGCCGCCTGCAATGCACTCGAGCTAGTAAAGCGCGGTAACAATGAGCAGGATATTACGTGCAACTATGACAGTGTCGGGTACGTTACACGACAATATCCGTTGTTTATTTACCATTTAATGCGACCGACATTTCATTGATGGGTTCGATCGGTGCGATGCGAGCCACGGGCGGGGGCGGGCAACATTCAGACACGGATTACACTGGTACAAGCAACTTTTTTTTGGTTCAAAGTTAATTGACAATAAGTTGTTGCTGACTGACGATTTAGTACAGTCATTTTCGGATTATCCAGACCAAACTAAGGAATCCCAATTAGATGGAATTACGTTAAGTATAGCGGGGATCCTTTGGCACCTTCCGACTTTATCATCAGAGCCTCTCCTAGATACCATAATACAGCATTGCCCTGGAATTCATTTATATATTCCAAATTTCAGCAAATCACGGCAACGAGAAATCTTGCAACTTTTGAACCGGAATGGCAAACATACAAACGAGACTAATTAAAAGCTAGAAAAACTACAATTTCATCATGTCCGTTCGTTCGTCCGTTCAATATAAGGTAAGTAATCAGTATTTTATTGCAATACGACAATATTTCATAGCTGTACTATTTCAACATTATGAACCTTACCCTACTTTACTTCAGTATTACCGAGAGAACACTGTACCTACATTTGGAATCTATGGGTTGTACCTACCTACAGTACAATGGCACATAAAACCACCTTCGAATTTATACTTTGTCTCTTGCTCGCTGTCATGTGCCCTTATGCTAGTCTAACAGACTGCCCGAACCCAAAATATTTTTTAAGACCTCTTGATGAATAAATTTATAGCACGTTGAACGCTCAAAAATATGAAACTCGACTTAATTACAAATAGAACGTGTTAACTCTTGCGTATGCGCATAGTCTGTGTACGGCTACGCTAGTAACACGACACCCGCAACCCGACTACTGTGTCATTGCGCAGGTACAGACCACTTCCGGCGTCCAGTTACATAAACACGCTAATAACATAAGTGTAAGTACATGTTTACAATGTAACCTCAATGACAATCGTCGACCCCATGTTTTAATGGGTTAGTTTAGTCCTTAATCAAATATTGGGAAACTACTTCCCATTTATTTTAATAATTCTCATTTATCTCGTAAAATTGCCCCGTGTGATTAACCCTAGACTTCATAAGCAATCATATGCACAGCAGCATTTTTTATGGCAAAAGGCAAACGAGGAGATAGGCCAAAAAATGGTTAGTGGATCCCAGACCCATAGATCATGTCACCGGTTGACATATCCCCACACCGCAACAACAATGCGAACACGGCTGCTTGATGATAACGAGGATAAGATCACCAACCACCATCAATTTTATATAAATCTAGCTGTTCACGTACGGCATCGTCCGGGTGGTCTTTTTTTACCTTGTCCACAAAATTAAGAACAAGAAAAAAAGTTCAGCCAAATCGATCGAGCCGTTCTCAAGTGATATCATACATACGACATTTTTTTATATATAGTTTTGATACTTTTGATCATAGTGTTATCGTGCCGGAAAAGCTGTCCGTTCGAGGAAATGGCGATAAGAGTCTGTGCACATGAAATGTAAAAAGCTTGCCTCTGCTATTTTTCACGCCCATTCCCATCGATAATATTAAGGTACTTACACAGGTTTTTGTTGCAATAATTTCGACGTAGAAAGAACTATTGTTGTGACTTGTGAGTAACCTTCGCGTAAGAACCTACGTCTAATGGATCCATTAGTCTTTAATGGATTCCTTGAGTGACATAATCAATAATCCATTTGCCAATACCTAGTAACGTCCCAGAGAAAATTCTAACGGGGGGGGTCAGGTTACTTCTTATCGTTTGTCTACTTTACAAGTTAAAGTTATGACTTCGCTTAGACTAAAACACCTATGCTATAATGATTCTGTTTCAGATTTCAAAGCGGATGGAGACTTGAAACCCCCATTTGCAACTAAGGCTACATTACCAAAGCACCCGATGTGGTGTAAAACTAAGAAAAATCCTGCTTTTAGGTGTCTTCCGACTTCCAGTGCAATTTTCAATAACCCTACTTATCCTACTGATATTATAAATGCGAAAGTTTGTGTGTGTGTGTGTGTATGTTTGTTACTGGAATGTTTTGCTTGGAATAGATTTAGTTTATACACTCAAATAACACATATCGCTGCTTAAATGCTAAAGCGCCTCAAAACAAAAACAGACATAGTTTGATTTAAAACTTAAAGTATATAGCATTCCGAATTTAAATGCAACACGAACACATTTTGATTTGAGCCCCTTTAGTATTTAAGCAACGATATACTACTTTTTATCCCGGAAAATTTAAGAGTTCTCGAGAGACTAACGATAATCGAAATCTACGCGGACGAAGTCGCGGGCAGAAGCTAGTTTAGTATAAAACGTCTGATGGCATTACGGTACGGACTTTTATCTTAGCCGTAATGTTATTCATTCTTAATCGACAGGATTATTCTAGCAAACCCTGTTGCGTCGAGGACAATATACAATTTTCAGTTATTCGTCAGTGACAAATGGCGGCAGCAAAAGTAAAAAAAAAATGGACTATACATATGTTAGATAACACGATATACCTACTCTAAATAAAAAGTCCCCCATAGTTTAAGGTGTGATTGACAAAACCCACATAATGTGAATAGTTTTCTAGTATCGTCGACACATCCGGCGGTGTCTAACATCGATATCGCAATATGGCGGCTTCCGCCCGCCGGGACAATACCTCCATCAGAACATACTAGGTCCGCCATTCAATAATGACAAGGGACATTTGGGAAAAGTTTAGATACATGTACTTCAAACACATTTAAACATATCAAACAATACTTTCGAAAGACTTCCTAATAGAAGTACAACTAATTAAAATGCGTCTAATACTACGTGTTTTACTAGTTAATTGTTAGATATAACTTATTTTTTTTTAATTATTAAGGACTGATTCGAAACGGATTTACCAAATTCAAAATTATTTTTCTGAGTTTTTTTATTCAACCTATTTTGTAAAACTTTTAAAAATGATAACTGTCATTGTCATTAAAATATTGTCTCACAAAATATTTTCTGTACTGGTTCCCTAAAAAACGGTAGAATGAATCAAATCCAACGGCGAGAAGAAATCGTTGCCAAATGGTTGTCAAATCCTAACCGTCCCAATCATTTCATCGCAAAAGAATTAAAAATCCATCGCAGAACTATTGATAAAGTTATAAAACGCTACTTGGAGACCTTGTCCACGGCCCAGAAGCCGAGGATTAAAGAACACGGAG
Source organism: Acleris laterana (assembly GCA_963966035.1). Classification (NCBI taxonomy): domain Eukaryota; kingdom Metazoa; phylum Arthropoda; class Insecta; order Lepidoptera; family Tortricidae; genus Acleris; species Acleris laterana. The sequence goes on from OZ014452.1 coordinate 810,624, forward strand.
GCCCGCGGGACCCAAACCTCGAAAGAAATATCTTACGAACAATTCGCAAGAATCGCAGTATGTCTGAACGAGATATAGCGAAAAAAAATTCTACGAGCCAATCTATGGTAAGACGTGCCAAAAAACGTGCTGGTATGAAGACCAAGAAGAAGTCTAAGGTGCCCAAAACTACGGCGAAACAACAAGCAACCATCAAGACGAGGTCGCGTAAATTGTACGACTTTTTAGGCACTGAAAATTTTCACTTGGTACTCGATGACGAAACCTATGTCAAGGCTGACTTTTCTACATTGCCAGGTGATCAGTATTATACGATCGCAGAAGGAGAGACTCTTCCAGATTCACAAACGACGATCGGAATGGAAAAGTTTGGCTCCAAATATCTCGTCTGGCAAGCCATTTGTCAATGTGGTGATCGCAGCCGGGCCTTTGTCACAACAGGCACAGTCAACAAGGAAATCTATATCAACGAGTGCTTAAAGAAACGACTGTTACCTTTTGTTCGAAAGCACAGTTCTTCAACACTATTCTGGCCGGACCTTGCGACATCCCACTATGCCAAAGATACCCTCAGCTTCCTTGAACATAATGCCGTCCAAATAGTGCCTAAAGACATGAATCCCCCTAATGTCCCACAATGTCGCCCTATTGAGCGGTACTGGGCTCTGGTCAAGGGAGTCCTGCGTAAAACGGGTAAGTCAGCACGTGACAAGAAGGATTTCCTTGCCAAGTGGAATTCAGCCTGCAAGAAGGTGACAGATACTACTGTCGCCCGTTTAATGGAGGGTATTCGCCAAAAGTTACGACAGGAGTGGGAGAGAAAGTAAAATAAAAAGAAAATACGAGAATAATAGTTTAAATAATGCATTCTCTCAGTTTATTTAAAGTTAAGCCGCAATAAATGTTTATTTTTAACAAAAAAGCAGTTTTGAATTTGGTAAATCCATTTCGAATCAGTCCTTAGTGGCATATTTTGATTCTGAAGACGATTAAAGTTTAAATTAAACCTTGGGGTTCTATACGAAAAACACTACTGTACGTGACCGTGACTCTAAGAGCCCCTGCAGACTACAGATTTTCTATAGTTAGCGGTGGATGTCTTTACCCATCATCACAATGTTTGTGCAGGCCAAACGCAATCGGCCGACAGTTAATGATGCGAGGGCACTTAGGAAAACAACCTTAAATTGGATTGTGATAGTTATAGTATTGTTTTCAAATAAGAGCTATTGTAACGTTGACAATACGATACATTTTTAAAGGCAATAAGGTTTCATCTAGTAGAATAGAGGGACCTGTCTGTTAGTAGGAGGCTATAGCTATATAGATTATAGCTTCGATGTCATTAAGGGTTGACGCTTGACCCCACTTGAAATGAAGAAAGTTCCGCGAATCTACTTGAACTTAGTAAGATTGGTACCAAAAACTACCAAACTACGATATGTAACTAAACAAAGACTCCCGGGATTATAAGATTTGTAAATCGGGTTGTTAATTTAATTTGTTTTGTAGGAGTGTTGTTAAGATACAATATTACAATACAATATTTCGTCAAATGAAAGTGCGCATTTAACTCCATGATTGAGCGATGATAGCCTGGTAGCTGGTGCGCTCGCAGGATACAAGTCTCAATGCACTTTTGTAACTAAATTGGACTACCTAAGTGCCCGTGGCAACCAAGGCACCTACGGTAAAGGGACTAAAGTGTATGAACGGTAAATTGCACAAAATACACTACTCGTACAGAGGCAAATTGTATCCGAGAGGTCCCATCCCATCTTAATGAGGAATTCTGATTAACACCCGCGACTTCGTCCCTGTAGAGTTAGTTATTCGGCCATCCCTTATTGCGGAGGATTTCGATTATCGTCCCTCGGAAGCATTTTTATTTTCCGGATGAAAGAAGCCTGTGGTGTATAAGCTACATTCATTTCAAATTACATCAAAATCCGTCCAGCTGTTGCAGCGTGAAAGAGTAACCAACTTTCACATTTATAAAATTAGTAGGATAGTGAGTTTTTCGCTATTTTCAGTTAAACCCCAGAAGGCTTATATGGCTGCGTTTATTGCGTGTAAAACATCCGTCACTTTCTGACAATTCTGACACGTATAAGTACGAGAGTGACGGATGCTTTATCCACATTTTGTCACGCGATAAACGTCAACCTAGGCCCACAGGTTTTAGTTGCAAACATGTGTAAGCATCAAAAGATTGGTACTAGTCTCGTTATCACTCGGGCTTTCGTATCACTCACTCAACATACACCTGAAAACTGGCTATTTGTATGCGAACAGTAAATATAAACCAAGCGCGTCACAAATCTCCTGCAATACGGAAAACGTGTCGCGCGTACATAAAACTGGGTGCACAGAATTCCAGTGGCACGGGAAGATCGATACCTGTCTCCCGGATGTTAATCGGAAGCTTCGCTGTATATATGTCACGCGCCTATCTTATAAAGCTATAAGATAGATGGTAGGAATCGGGTTTATTTTTTGTTAAATTATTCTTTGAATGACGTTTTGGACCGTAATGTGAATAGGTTAGCTGTTTCTGAGTAGTGAATGGATTTTTTACTTATTTGTATTGCAAAGTTATCATAAAATTTACCTTAAGACGGATCAGTGGGGCTGGATCATTTACATTTTGCGGACGTTAGCAAAAATGTCTACGGAAATCAAAGAATGTCTACAGGATTGTAAGCTGTCATGTGTACCGAGATAATTATTTAGTAAATATAAGATTAAAATTGACATGGAGACGTCAAGAAAATCTTGTTCAATTAAAATCGGTAACTAGTAACCCGCATCATCCTGACAGTATAAAACAAAGTCGCATTCCGCGTTTGTTTGTATAATCCGGTAACTCCTAAACCACGCAACGAACGCCACAGTTAGATATTTTTTCGCGGAATGTTTTTATATAATAAATTCCGGTTTATGTAGAAGGTATTACAGAAAACTCATATAAACCGAAACGAAGAGAAGGTGGGGCGCTAACAGGTATTCTAGTTTAACTCCAATTTTAAATTTTTTGGACAACAAAAGCAATATAATACCGTGACACGCATGCAGCCGCCGGCCGACTGAGAGTTTAATGACCAAACGACCAAAAATTATCAGCTCAGAGAGTCAAGGCTGATAAAATTAGTGTGAGACATGATGACACAACGGACTGCGTGGCGCGTGGCTTTAGGTTGCTATTCCACTTCGTATTAACCCATCTAGTTTACGATATCATATCTATTTTTTTGATACGATCGTCTTTACTGTCAAGTTTGTATGGTTTGGAATAGAGGACTTGGTCGATTTATCCATCATTAAATAACATTACAAAACTGATAAATTAAAGCTCTATCCCTTCGAAAATATCCATCATACATAATTTCAGTATGGATTTAGTGGTTTTTGAATCTACACCCCCCTTCTTACGTAGTGCGGCAGTCTACTGAACGAAAACCAATTTATCGGTGTAAACATTTAAAAATATATATTTCAATACTATCAAAAAACTGATTACCTATAACTGGCGCTTACAGACAGACGCGATTGTGCACAGGTTTCTGCAACTTGGCAATGGACATTTTGGTTTCTACGCTGGAAAAAACCATGGTTAAGAAGGTTTCGTAAGTTTTCATCGCAACTGAACACCCGTTTGCAAGAAAACATACAAAAAATCACAAGCAGACGTTTTTTTGCAAGAGTATTTTCGGCGAAGCATCGGTTGGGAGGGATCAAGAAGCGTTTTTGACATAAATGACCAACTTCCTACATTGACCAATTTACAAAACACCTCTAAAACATACGCCGAGAATTTCCATCGGGAATACTCTGGCAGTTTCGACCAACGTAGTACCGTTACTGACGCGTAACGTCGACATACATAAATGTGACATTAACGCGATAATACCTACATGAACGAATTCATTAGCTCAGGACCTCTATTCCACTTTATTTCTAAACATGTCGTTATCGTATTGTTTGCGACACGGCAGCTTTTACTGCCAAGTTAATAAGAGCTAACATAACGTTAACAATTCGTTTATTAAGATATGATTTAAGTTAAATAAAGTTTCTCTACTTTTCAATAATTAGCCTCGCTTTAAACGATCTTCGTTATTCAGGTCAAAATAAAATTCTTATAGCCTGAAACGCAACAAAACAAGTATATTGCTTCAACACAGTTGACTGCACCGAGCAAGGTTGCAAACTGCGGTGACAAATGCAAATGCTGTGACGTTAACCACGTTGCAGCTATGACTTAACAATATGGCAAGTGTATTGATACTAGCCATATTGTTTCGTGTTATTTCCTTGAATATCGATTCGGAGAAAAAGCATGAAAGAAGACTTCAAAATTCCAACATGACACTTCATCAAAAGTTTGACATGCTCACTATGCAATACCTATGTGAGTACGTGGACTTCACATCACACGTGTTCGTGCAAAATTTTCCGATAACGGTCCCGCATAACCATTATTAAACACTCTTGGGCGAATTGCTATAGAATGTCAATCTTGAAAGTTGTCGCGTGGCATACGTATGTAATGTGGCAATGAACATGTATAATAAATTTCGAGTTAAGTAGGTACCTATTTAGGTATACTAATGAGAACGCGATAAAGGTCTTTGCCCTTTGCCTACTCTTGACTTAGTTGCTTACAAAAGCAAATCAGTACCTGTTCAAAATTGGCAACTTCATGACAAATATTTATCTATTTGTTTTCTTTTATTTTTCATAACGTCGTCCGTCGATATCCGCCCTTTTCAGATCGTTTCCTATTATTTGAGACTAGAAACATTTTGAACCAGATCTCGTCTAAACACCCCTGTATGACAAAAACGTTGATTAAAGCATCATAGGAATGCATATTAAACATTTTCCCGACTTTCGCACAGCGACTTGAACGCGTTTTTTGTATACGTGCGTTTTTACATTCAGAGTTTCTATACATAGTACCTTCCTCTACCTATGAAACAAAATCGCTTCCCGCCGTACGCACGCTTAATCTTTCCAACTACGCAACGGATATAAATGCGATTTTCTTCAATAGATAGTGATACAAAAGGAAGGCGTTTATGTAAATTCTGGATTATGTACGGGTGTTACAGAAAACTCACATAAACCAGACATGCGTAGGAATATAATAAAAAAATGTTATTATATTCCTACGCGTTTTGAACATCACAGAGGGGCTTGACCGTCAATTCAAAGAGTAGCACCCATTAAGAAGCCATCGAAACACCGTAGCGTTTAGAAAAAGAAAAAAGTTTATGAACAATGGATACTTAAAATGATTCTCGAATGGGCTCGGAGCCCGTGTGCCTCGGGCGCCTAAGGCCTACGACGGAGTGGCCGCACATGCGCGTGGCGGCCTATCGATTGTCGCCCGAAGCCCCTAGACAGGCAAAACGCGCTTTAAAAAAAGTTACGAGGCTCGCTGCAACAACTGACGGTTTCCGGCAACTATCACCTCTAATATGAACGGTAATGAATTTGTACAATATATTGGAAATATTAAAATGTACAATTCGTTAAAAATCTAATCAGAGTGGAGTTTGAAAACAAACCGCCTTTTAAAAATTCAGGCTGTATGTAACATGCAAATGTCCCGTTGGCAACTTTTGGATACGAAACCCTAAAAATTTACATTCTCGTAAAAGGCTACTCCATATTCAAGTATATCACGCCATAAGTGGGTTGACACGTATGGGTGAGAAGTAAAAGAAAAACTAGGTGCAAACACGCATTTACGTAATATTCATCGCTTCTTACTAATAATAATAAATCCGCGTGTTCAATAAGATATTGGGTCTGTAAAGTGACCTGGTGACAGACATAGGTAACTTTTCATATTAAAATATCCGAGAGAATAGTAATAAATAACTAAGTACTGTGCGACAGAGTCGACGGCAACATATATATAGTCCGTTCACATATACCCCATCTTTCAATATGACAGTGATACTACATATATGTATATTACGCAAATATACTAATCAAAATATACAAAGATGAAAACGTACCAAGTGTTTGCGGCAAATTGAATATTTCGGGTTCCAGGGCGATTAAGTGATTAACAAACCGCGATCGGTTAAGTAATGGAGCAATAAACGTTAAGCCAAAAACCCGGGATATCTGAGACAGTCCAAAGACTTTACAATGGGACGCCTGACATTGTTTGGGACAATAGGCATTTCCACCGCGGAATATGAGGCGTATTGAAGATAAATTCAAAGCAGAAAGAATCGGATATCAGGGTCAATTGTTCTCAGTCTGAATATAAGATAAATTAAAGGCAATTTGCAGAAAGACTAACCATTTTCAAATACGCCATAACTTACAGACTCTCGTGCTTGTGCTCTCTCTTGTCACTCTCGAGGAGTGCTATAACACACTCCTCGCATTGTAACTCTGGCACTAGTATCATAAGAGGCCTCATTATATGAAATTGTACAAAAAAAGGTTATTACAAGGATGTCGACGCATTAATAAAAGGCTGCCTTATATTGATGTTTAAACGGGAAGGTTTTCGAATGGATTCTCTTAGTCTCCCAGTTGAGATGACATCAGTAGTGATCGATAGGCGCGCCCAATGCAGTCCTTGCCGCGTGCTCGACCTTTATACAGAACTTTAATCTTCTGCTACCCGGTGCGTGAAATTGAACGTTCGCGTTAGCGTTTATCCAATTTAAAACGCAATGGGATGGAGAATTATTTTGTAATCGCTCGTAGAAATATAATGGGAGATTGAAACTGGGAAGTCAAACATTACTCTGATCTCTGATATAAGGGTGAGGACCGAAAATTTGGACCACAGTTAAGGCCAATTAACCATACAAACAACGAAGACGAAAAAAATTCCGTTGTGCGATGAAAAGTATTCCTACTATGGCTAATTTTCGTATCACAAGTCACAACGGAAAAGTTTCATAGAATTTATAATTGATTGATATAGCGTGGCCAACATTTTAGACCTTAGCCTTACCCATAAAGATAATCGACGGCCAGAGTCTCTAGTATTGTAAAATATATGACAAGTTCCGCGTGCCTTACGTTCTTGTTTTTTACAAGTTATTAAGCGGTGTAATGGTTTAACGCTTATACCGCGAAAACTTTTGAACAAAGAATCGCTAACCGCTGGAGCTGCAATGCAAATCTGCAACCCATACAGCCGATTGCTCTAATGTTGGCCAGAATTAACCGGAACCAACTAGCGCTGAACTGACCCTGTTACACCGAAAATTACTGTAATTGTGATAACCAAATACATGACGTTTCACTGGGATAGACTGATTAAATTACGATAATTGCATACTAGTAAGTTGCAATAGTAGGAATGTGATTGCGCAACTGACATTTACATGTATAATGTAATGATTTAGTGGAACCGGATAACACACTTTCACATACACACAAAAATGTGCACTTATTTAATATTGAAATATACAATACTCCGAAAAAGTTAGATTCTGAGGAGACTCCGTTCCTTTTTGCCACTGTCTGTCACCAGACTATCTCAAGAACCGTGATAGTTAGACGGTTGAAATTTTCACAGATGATGTCCTATTTCTGTTGCCGCTATAACAACAAAATACTAAAAACAGAATAAAATAAATATCCCATACAACAAACGTGATTTTAGTGAAAGGGACAAAGAGACAAATGAAGAGCTGGTAACCTTTCCGAGCTCCTAACACCGACGTTGCGAGTCCGAATTGCTGTTATGTCACGAGTCAACGAACCCCCTTTCTCGGCTAGCACTTGGCACAGAGGCCCCATTACGACTTAGTATGCTTTACGGCAACGGCAACTTGATTGATTTGGACTGTTGGAAATTAGGAAGTCGGAGCAAAGTTATAAAAGAAATAAAACCATACAATAAATATAATGTACAGTGCAAGAGGCATAAAGTATTTTGGAATCGGTTAACAAATCAATACCTAAAATGTTCAAAGCATTTAGTGCACAAACCGCAACGGTATCGGAACCAATTAAAATTGAATTTATGTTTGTAGTAGGGACTAGGGATGTTACGAAGAGGGTTTGCGTAGCAACGAACGAAGGGAAGCTCACCATAATTGTGGAAAACGTCGTTTTGAAACGTTTCATTTGACACAATCCAATTTACACCGAAACCTAGAACATCAGATTTTTAATACCGGTTTTAAAACACAACTAAACTAGGTGCTAGTTAAATTTTAGCCACATTATTTCAGTGTAAAATATCTGTGACATACGGGCAAACAAGCATACCAGACAGACAAATGACGAAATTATAAGGGTTAAGTACATTTTAAAAGCAGATTACGTAATTATAGAGTGATTTGTGATGCACACGTGCTATACAAAAAGTTTAAAGGCACCAGCATTTCATTACTCCGACCAAGATTTTTCCCAGCCTAATGGAATTTTGCCACTTTTTATAGTTTCCTCAAGCCAACGTTGTTTATTTAACAATTAACCAGACGGCGATAACGCCGCGAGACGTTGATTGAATCCTCCGGCAAATCGGCTTGATCGTTACGAATGCCATTTCGAAATGGTACAGTTCCTTATTAAATCTTACTTATTCATGAACATAACAATATGAAAACAGCAATTTGAGTCTCAGGCGTTTCAGCATATAACATTTAAGCTTCTAGCATCCGAGAAGTTAAGTTAACCTGGCTTTTTCAGAGCTGAGTAAAGGCTATACTTTGGGTATAATGATACCTCTTTGTGGTTTATATCGTTGGCATTCGCGCCAAAGCCGCTCGAGGCACGAATAATGGAATTATGTCGGGATCACTCACAGTGACGGCCACCTACTCTTTTTTGCGATAAAAAGGGCTATATTGAATTACTTTCGCTGCCTGATATTCAGCTTCTGGGAAAGAGTATTTGCGAGAAAGTCTTATTCCAATTAGAATAATTTAGCATAAAGCAACCTCGTGTTTATTATCAGTCTGATTTTTATTAGGTTTCTTCCAAAGATTCAAAATTCGAATGAGGTCCCTGTAAAGGTTTTCTATGCGCATTAGCCTAACCTACTGCGTCTTGGCCCATACGATGTCGCTGCGCCCTTGCAGGGCGTCACATGAATACCTACCTGTATTTGTAGTTCCACCAGTTATAATATAATGAATGTGACATGCATGATTTGAATTTAATATTTATGACCGCTTAAAATGGTCTTGCGTGTTTAAAAACAAGATAAGTCTCTAATTTGACCCGTTTGCCAATCCTATAGGTACAATCCCAAAAGGATATTATCATTACACTGTTCTAACGAAATAACTGGCTCTAGCATAGCTACCTCCCACGTCCTATTACAAGGATCGCAGGGTTCCGCCGTTTGCGGGTGCACCCGATATCAGGGGCGTCTGCGAAATGCGTATCGATCGGGCCACGCCTGCACTCTGCAGGAACTGGGACATTATTATAACTTCACGACGCGGCACAATATAGGGAGATATAATACGATGCGGTTAACTTTGTTGGCGGTGTTAGTGACTACCAAGGTCCTGGGTTCGTTCCCGGGTTTTTGTGATGAACGCAGTTATTTATTTTAGTCTTTATTATCTAGTTAAGTGCTATGTTGGCACGTTGCTTTGCGTCTGTAAAACAAAATTGACGCCGCCTCGGTGTTGAATTGCATGTCAAAAGTTACGTAGATAGACAGTAAGTAGGTACTTAGTACTGATTATTGTGTTCTTGTAATTATAAAAAAAAAACAGTGTTATAGTCTAAGCAGAATATAATGCTCAATGATCTAGACACGACGTATTCTCTTGACAATGGAGTCGAATGCAGATCATTTTTACCTCTTCGGTTGCGTAGTTCCTTCTGATGCTGACTGTACCTAGGTACAGTCACAACCCGCGAATGTTACGCCACTTGCCACTCTTCTTAATTTAACTGTGTAATGCATTTTGGGTTGACAGCAGACTTGACATATTACCCGAGTGTAGTTACACGGCTAAATTAAGAAGAGTGGCAAGTGGCGTAACATTCGCGGGTTGTGACTGTACATAGATAAATTAGCGAGAGTGTGGAATTGCATATGTAGTGGTATTGTGTGTTTATAGACAAGAGAAAGAGAGAAAAATACTTAGGTATCTTAAGTAAAGAGTTAAGTACTATTTACTTAAGATACTTAAGTATTTATCGCTCTCGCTAATTCATCTATGTATGAAGATAGATTATGACGTCATTTAGACTAAATTTGGAATGCACCCTGGATTAAATCACTGTTCCCGTGTGATGGTAAAATGACTAATTCTACGCGGACGCAGTCGCGGGCAGGAGGTATTTAAGTTTATATAAACCTCCATAAAAGTTAGGTATTGTTTTGACACCGCATAATCCTAGTTGATTTGATTGAACTGCCTGACCCTGTACCTACTGATGCAAAATGGTCCCAGCTCAGCATATTGCTGGTTCAGGCCAGAGCTGGTCCTCCACCGGGACCATTTCTCTTGACCTGCTATATCCTTGAGATTATCACCTATATGTACATGTTTACATTACATACACATGGGATGTCATTGCCGAACCATCTAACAACCTTGCCTTACAGAACAAGTCACTAGTTCTATTTTTCAAGAGCATAATAAGCAGTTTTGGTGAATGTTTGTAAGTAAATTTTAACCTGGCTTGGTCAGTTTTTTCCGAGAATTATTGCCTAGCAAACGGAATAGTTACATCCCCACTTCAGCAAAAAATACCTAGATTCTAGACTGTACTTAGGCCAATGTAGAATGGCCTAAGTACAATGATCTGTGACAGCTTGATAGAAACATGTATAACATTTATTTTATTCACATTTCATTATATACTACATAGATGAAAACATTGTGATGGCATAGATTAGTTAACTTTTCATAATTTATTCGGATGGTAAGTGGAATCTGAGACCCAGAGACATTGACTCTCAAGACTGTAATCTTAGGACTTCAAATGCGTTGCCAACCCTGAGCACTCTATGCTAAATAACCGGTAGTTATCAAAATTATGAGATACAGGGTTCAAAACACCGGGGCTTTCTTAGAATTATCAATATCCTTGGTTTTTTTGAGAAATTTAATCACACTCTTTCCAGGGCTCTTTCATGGGATAGACCAACATAAAGGTTTCTAAATCTTTTTGGATCAATTAATGAATAAGGTGAGTATGTAATAAGTTCACATACCTACTTATTCGTTTCTTTCTTTCTACACTATGGAGCAAAGTAATCGAACCACTGAGTACTGAATTTCCATAAGTGGCTCGATTTCTTTGCTGGCAAGTATACGATCTCCGGTTATATGATCTAGAAGAAATTTAGCACAACTATGTAAACCAACAATGCAAGATTATTAAAGGCACCAGTGACCACAGTACCCATATGGTTTATATGCTGCTGATGATGGTCTTGATGAATAGTTGATAATTGAGTAATAAAGTACATGTACATAATATCTCAAATATCTCAAAAATGAAATATAATTCACCCCCGATCCCTAAGAATAATACAAGAATAATACAAAACGTACAAATGCACAACATATCAACTAAATTTCATACAGTCAAAATTGTAGTGTTTAAATAAAACAAAAGTAAATTAGGATTTATGCTTAACTCAGAATCTTTGAGTAGATATTCTTAGGTTGAAAATTGAAGTAAAACCAAAATACACTTGCATGTATTGGTTCTGATAAAATTGTAAGTGTTTTAAGTTTAAACATTCTATTGGCACTGTAGGTAATCGTCACCCAATCTTAACAAGAAAACTTAAAAATCACAATGGTTTAATGACACTTTCTTTCTTCTTACTAAAGACAACTGTTTATAATGAGAATGCATCAAAATCAAAATAAGTTTAGGATAATTTGGAGATAAGAAAATGCCGAGCGATAAAAAGCTGCACTATGATTCTACACCAGTGCCGACTGATAAACTTTACAACCACGGCCTAACTAGTTTTCCAATAAGCAAATTTAAAGTAAAATACAGAGTGCACTCACCTATATATCTTGCTAAAGTCATATAAAACGGTAACGCCCCACTGGACGAGAGCTGACAGACCGGATGAATCGTAGATCCTGGCTTCAATGAAGCTGGCACCAGGAAAACACGGCTCCTCGAGTCGCCGGCCGCGAAAACCTGGCGCAATTCACAAAACACTACTTAAACAACACCTTAAAACGACTTCTTTCGTCATTCAAACACTATAATGCATTATTCTAACCAATCTCTCCTCCCGCAATGTACGCACCAGCTGGCGAAAACGTGGTCTACGGATCTAGAATATCTACATAAATAATCTACCATAGCAACATGGTGTGCGAATTCGATTTTACGTACCTTCCACTATCTATGACGATGCACCTCGCGAATCCTCCCCGTAAGGAGAACGTACGCAATTAGAACGCGGTTTACGATCAACTACGAACGAACATAAAGTAAAATTAATCTCAACAAACGCTACGTTACCGTGGCTAAAAATGACGACAGAAAATAAATGAAAAATGTACACTTTCTTATGTTTCTAGAACTGAATCACACCGGAAACAGACATTTTTTTAAACTTGCAACAGAGAAATTTACTTCTCGTTTAATTGCATAAAGTCGGAGAATATATTGCATTTCTGGATCTTTGACCGCTGAGTGCTAACCAAAAATTTTATTTGTCAATGTATTATTAGAAAATAAGTAGAGACTTTCGAAAATCTTTTAAATGAAAGTAGGAAATAAGTAAACTTTTAAATATTTGTCTATGGCTGGTATATTTTTCTGGAAATACAAAAATTATAATATCATATTAATTAAATTGCGTTTCAAAAGATTAATTCGATTAACTGTGATTATACCAAACTAAATCTAATAAATAAACAATTCATAAAATCGTTGGTGAGTTGGAAGGGAGAAGAAATAAAATCTTAGATAATGGATGTACAAAATAAAGAGGAATAAGCAATTTTATACATTTACATGTACTGTGCGAATAGAATTATATTATTTTTACAATACTTTTAAAATAATTATTACACAAAGTAAAAATTGTTCAACTGTATACATTTTTTTTAATATCTTCCTTCTCTATAGCTGCAAACGCACTGAGAGCGGTAGCGGCGCGGTTGCGTCGCGGTGCGTAGCGGATCCGTGATACACCATACTTAGTAAACGTCAAGTTTAGGAAACCTGTCATAGAACTGTAACCCTACTTTGAAAATTGAAATTAGAAGTTACGTTAGCTCCATCCCTGTCACTCGTCATTCGAGACTATATCGAGAGAAAGGGATGAAGCTAACGTGACGCCGAATCTGTCCTATCCCTGGTTATTAATCTTTGGTCCTATTCCACGTCTCTTGATATGTGGATCTCAGACAAAATCAGTTAATTAATACGATGACTATGGTGTCTAAGGATCTCAATACACTGACTCTGACCAACTTTGGAAATGCTCATTCCTCTTTGTATATGTCATTCATCTTGACCGCGTATCTGTCAATCAATTTTGTCTGTGGTCTTTTTGACAGGAGTTCGCACGGATTATGAATGAATTGTAAATGTCGTCTTAAAAAATAGTTTTTTTCCTAAACACAACTGTACTTACCATAAGTTTGTTAACTAATTTATAACCCGTTTTCCGTTATCTTTTAGTGTATTGTGACAAAATGGTAAGTTATAATAATTTTATGAAATTCTCATTTATAGGTTAGAGACCAATGTCCTTGTGATTTTAAGGGTGTTTTATTATTTTTCAGCACGCATATAGACAGTTAATTTATAGTCCGGCACGGTGGAAAACCGTGCTGCCGACTAATGTCAAGACAACAGCTTATGCTATCAAAGCAGACCAGGTAAGAATGGTAAGAGCACTGCTAAAGTTAAATATTTTAGTTAGTGCAAAACTCACGTAGGCCACCCGTGTACTAGTAGGTTTTCATTCCATCTCTTAAACAACATGTAGTTACAACAATCTCATTCAATTTCCTAAACCTTAACTGAATCCTATTAAAGAATGTCTATTTCCCAGTGCCATAGCAACTTCGAATGTCGAAACTACTCCGCACGAAAAGGTTTCTTCTCATCCATCATCGAAAATATAAAAGAAGACATTGCCAAGAACAAGGAGATGAAAGATAACATAAAACGGTTCAGAGAAGAAGCCATGAAGCTAGAAAACTCGGACGCACTGCAGGCAGCGCGGAAAAAGTTCCACGCAGTTGAGTCTGAGGCTTCCAAGAGCTCTGAAGTGTTAAAGGACACAATTGATGGGATCAAGGGGAAGATGGGACACATACTGGAGGAAGCAGGCAAGACTGACATCGCCAAGAAAGCTGGTAAGTGGCTAGTTGATCTAGTGGTAGTGGCCTTTTTATAGTGTGGATTTGTGGACGTGATAAATTCAAACTGGAGTTTAAATAGTTAGGAATGGAGAGTTAAGTCTTCAAAAACTAAAAGATCTCATACGGTGAGAGAATTATTAAGCCAAGAAAAACAAAAAAATACTTTGTCAGAGTGTTTCTTCTTTAAATAAAAAGGTTTTTTATTAGGAGTCTGTAGTAGCCTGTAAAGGCTCCATCATCTTTCTAAAGGTATATTTATGGAAAAATTACATCATGCAAATTAAATTAAGTACAATCATTTTATTTGACTACTTACAGGTAAAATCACAGAAGACATTTCAAAATCCGCTAAAGGAGCTGCTGAAAGTATAGCTGAGGGAAGTCATAAACTTGGACAGACGTCTGCTTTTAAAACCATTTCACAGGTATTTTATATACACACATACTAAGTGGCTGGGGTTGCCGACTATTTTTTATAATAAAATTATTTCCAAATAAAAGAATTATTCTTCAAATTTATTTAAATATTTATTTGAAAACTTACTTTTTTCGTGCTCTTAGCACACTGTTCAGTGGAGTACAAATAGATGTATCCTCTTTTTCACATTATTGCATTGTATTAAGGTTCAAAAGTGGATACATCTCTTTGTAGTCGACTGTACTGTAATGAAACCTCACATACATTCAGAAATTTGGCAGAAGTCTTGATTCTCCATTCTGGTCATCAATTTTGATCCATTCCATGCATAAGTCGCAAATAAAATATTTTTGGTATTTTTTTTTATTACAAAGAAGCAAAATAACATTGGATATGTTATGGTATGGTTGGCAACCATATATGTGGCAATCACATACCTTTAGTAAACTTCTAAAAATTCTTGAAATAATGATAAGATTACACTTGTTTACTTTGTTTATTCAATGTAGGATGATCCCTCTGACTGCATAAAAATAGGTTTCGGTTCCCTTTCACTGATATTTTATACCTCAGAACACAAATCTGTATGGTTCGGTCATTAATACCGATACGGCCGAGAACACAGGTACATGGGTTGGGTTGTAAAATGTATATTGGGAACACATTTCTTCATTTATCTCGTCAGTTTCCTTAATTCGTCGCTTTCCTCAACTGGTCTTTATGCCATCCCACATTTGTAATTATTCATATAGTCATATACAATATTACAATATGTTTGATTTTTTTTGTTTAATTTCTATTTGAATACTGAATTGAATAGAGTCCTATCCTGATTATAAAACTGTAACATGTCAAAGAAAAAGTTATCAAACCCAATCATGGTTAGGTAAAATAAACACAATAAATATAAAATGTTTGCTGATATTTTTGTGTATATAAAAACTTTTGAAGCTCAATTTTAAAGCTTGCTTTTGTTTATCATCATTAAATTTACTTTTCAGGCGACAGCAGTGGTAAGAAACGAAATGGCGCCGCGTGGTTTAGAAGGCCGAGTGTACACATCGCCCATCTCTCTACGAAAACGAGTGGAGGTAACTTACAATATTATGTATAAACTAACTCTATACTGTAAGCGGGTGGGACGGGTACTTTTGCATTTCTGATTCTAAAAGGAAATGGGGCAAGAAACTTAACACATTCCGCTTTGTAGTGCAAACAGCCAATAAATAGAGAACGTGACTATTTTGAGATCCTATCCTCGGCTAGCCCGGCACCCGACCAGCACCGCCTCACTTTAAGCTGGAACTTTGTAAAATGAGCTCTAAATTGTGTTGCTACAGTATTTTTTTTTATTAAATGTCAAAGTAGTGTACACTGCGGGATCAGCGCGCTGATTTTACATTGTCCACTCCAGAGCCCCGAGTTTGAAAACCGAAGTTCGAAGCTACGTTAGTTCCATCCCTTTCTCTCGATTTAGTCTCGAATAAATATAAATTTAAGGGGACAATCTCACACCAATTGGCCATGCTTCATTTTTTTTTTGTATGGTTTTTATAATTTATTTGATAAATATAGACTATTTTAAGAAAGTAATTTCGGTATTTTTGTTTTTAATTAACCCTATGTACATTAAAAAAATATATTAATTTATTGCTGACGTGACGTCATCAAACGCATAATGGATAAATGTAGTCTTCGCCTGCATAAAAAGAAATTACAGTAAAGTCTATGGTAAAGTCAACATCAACATCAAGGTGTCAACGTCACCGAGGACAGGCTTAAAAATTTTTGAAATCACTATCTGAACTTGTTTGAAATGGAAGGCCACAAATGTTTCGTCCCTTTATGTCCGAATAACAGCAGGGATGACCCGGATTTGTTATTCGTACCAATCCCGGAACGACGGCGAGAGGAATGGTGTCGTGAAGTGAAGCAAAAACACTTCAAGAACTATTTGCAGTTTTGTTGTGAAGATCATTTAAATGTACTGGTATGTACCTGTTTAAAACAAACACGTTACTTTTACACAATGGTTTAACAATAAAGTCTTGACCATTGAGTACTCGTGTAAATAAGATTGCATTTATTAATTATAATAAACAAACAATTTACGAAAAGAAACGACACGTCAATGTCAAATTTGTGTTTGATATAGACTAGACAGACGTCAGTCGGTTTTTTTTTAAATATGGCAATGGATTCATATCCATTATTCGTTTGATAACTCACAGAAAGGTCATTTGAAGGACAAAACATTTCAACGAATATCTTAATAATGTGAGACTTTTTTTTAAATCTGATATACAGAAACTGTACCGAAAGCTTGTTTCTCGAAATGGTTTTGAGAGTTCCATACATATTTAAAAAGTTAGCATGGCTAATTGACCTATAGTCTATACTTTTAGGTAGGTATTAAAAAAAAATGTAAACATAAATTACGTGACTTTGTTAAACAACCAATCAAAACCGTTTTATCGAGCTTTGACGTACGACGACTTTGACGGCAGCCAATAGAAGCAGAACACTGTCTACTTCTATTGGCTGACGAACTATATGACGTCGATGTTTTGTTTAATTTTTTTTAAATGCCTAAAAGTATCCACTATAGTCCCAAACTAAGCTCTAGGCTTGTACTATGGGTACCAGACAACGATATAAATACATATATAGACAAATAAATACATAAATACATAGAAAACATCCATGACTCAGGAACAAATATTCGCGCCACAGACCACTTACCCTATAGACTCCGCATACAAAGGCGCCCCCGTAAGCCATGCTTATGCTCACAGAACACTAATTGGTTGCCATGGTTCTATTGGCGCGCACCACGACGCGCACACTTGATTATTCGTTGACTTTGAACTAGCCAATCACGGTGCACTTTCCGCCCCCCGCGCCCCGCCATTTTGGCTTAATGAGATACTAGACAAACTGTTCCGAAGCGGAGTCTATAGGGTAAGTGGTCTGTGATTCGCGCTCATCACACAAAATATCTGCCCTTACCGGAATTCGAACCCAGAACCACTAGCTTCGTAGGCAGGGTCACTACCCACTAGGCCAGCGCGTCGCCGTTGGGAATGACGAATGACATTGATCTCGAACTTGGAACTTCGATTTTCAAAGTAGGGCCTCAGGCCGCCAGCGCCTTGTTGGTGGGCCGCGTGCGCTTGCATCTGTATATTGGTAATTTTGTATGGTCTGGTATTGTTGGCGCCTAGCTGTAGCCCCGTGCTCCCGCCGCCTGCTGGCGACTCGATAACGGCGAAAGTTGAGGCGGTGCTAATCTGGTATTTCAGTCACTGGGTATCTTGACGTTGCCTTCACTTTTATTTTTGCACGTGGCAGTGCACACAAGAGAAACCTGGACACAACTCCCAGGATAGATGCCCCGCGCAGGCACATGACCCGCAGCGTGCGCGCCGGAAAGCTACCGCTCGTTCCACACAAACTGGCTATATCCCAGGAACTTATCCACATCATGGGTCCTAAAGTGTACAACCACCTCCCGGATGATATCACCACTACGCAAAGCGCACCACTATTTAAACGTAGGCTTAAAAAATGGCTTGTCGAGCAGGCGTTCTACGACCATAATGAAATGTTTAAGCAAACTACTTAATGTAGGTATTTTATTACCAGTTAATATAAATGTATACCTACTATAATAATTATAACTGTAAACTGACATGTAATGTATATATTACCAATAAATAATTTGAATTTGAATTTGTCGTGTGCGATCACCTTTACCTAACTCAAAACCGTGTTCCAGGTGGCAGAGGAGTTCCGCACGTTTACACCAGACACGGAAACGGTCGGCATGGAGCTGCACCGGGACTCCAAGTTCCACCAGCAGTGGGAGGACTTTAAGAATAACAACCAGTACGTCAACAAGGTCAGTCCACAGACACATCTGACTACAGATGTAGGGAATAATCTTAAGAGTCCTACAACATTGTACGTTGTGACATAAGTTCGTATCCGTCTTGCTTTCTCAATAAAGGTGTGACCCTCCCGCTGTGTGGAATACGGTGTATTTGCGTAAACAGAAGACGGAGTCATAACTACAACATGGCGCCGTTTTTGAAGCACCGGAATATGCGCAACGTTAGCAGCGGTGCGGTTGCACCTTTATACATCGTAGAGTACTTCCATTAGAGGGAATATTTATTCAAATAATACATGGATATGCGTCATCCAACACTGGTCCCTATTATTGTATCGAAACACCATTCAACGAACAAACATATCGTTACGCTTAGTTTTCATTTCATTGTTTATATTTTGATCAAATAGAAAGTTGTAAAAGCTTTCTCTTAGTGTTTCATAAAAGCTGCAACAAAATTACGTTAAACTAGTTATTTCTTTATAGGTATTAGATTGGAAAATTAAGTATGAAGAGTCAGACAATCCGATGGTCCGCGCGTCGCGCTTCGTCACCGAGAAAGTCGGCGGGCTCTTCGGGAACATCTTCGAGAAGACAGAACTGTCCAACACCCTCACGGAAATCTGCAAGGTAGACCCCAGCTTTACATCACAAAAGTTCCTCGACGACTGTGCCAACGACATCATCCCCAATATCCTAGAGGCCATGGTCCGGGGAGACCTGGACATACTCAAAGATTGGTGCTATGAAGGAGTCTACAACATACTCGCTACGCCTATCAAACAGTGCAAGCAGCTCGGCTACAGACTCGACTCGAAAATTCTAGATATAGAACAAATCGAACTGGCCATGGGCAAAATGATGGACCAGGGACCGGTGCTGGTCATCACGTTTCAGTCGCAGCAGATCATGTGTGTCAGAGACGCGAAGAATAATGTGATCGAAGGAGACCCGGATAAGGTCATGCGAGTGAACTATGTGTGGGTGCTCTGCCGGGACCCTCAGGAGCTCAACTCCAAGGCGGCCTGGAGACTGCTCGAACTGTCCGCCAACAGTGTTGAACAGCTGATATAGACCTAGTCGTTATATAAATAGATGGATTAAATCGTTGGACGATGAGATGTTTCAGTGATCCGCATCCCTGTGATCCCGCTAAGGACCAAATGAAATATAAACGCTATTTATTTTCTAATAAATGAGCTTAAATATGATTTGAGTCCCGTTTAAAGTGAAAGTTGTTGTCTTTTCAAGTCACAAAATTCACTTCACAATAAACAGCGTTAAGTGAAGTGTCCTTGTTGACAGTGAATGAGCACTCGAATCGAAATATCATGAAATAATTTGACATGACCAGAAGTAAAATAGATTTTTGTTTCTCCAGCCACTGTTATTAAGTAGTTAGTATTTGTTATGTTATTTTGCTGCGCCCCGAGGGATCCTGTTGTTTATGATTACTTGAGAAAAAGGAAGAAATTATATGAAAATCGTTATTAAAATACTCAATACGATTCTCTACAAATATATTCTTTTACTATGAGAAATATTTTAGCATAAAATGTGTTGAATAAGAATAACTCTGCAGTGAAACGCATTGAATTTAAAGCTTTATTCAAATGCATTAAAGTAGACTACCTATGCTGTAGACTGGGGAGCATCAGTGTCCCGGGCGCAGCGATTTTGAGTAATAATTTATGTTTATTTTGTAATTACCTTTAGTATTAATTTGATATGTTTTATTATTAATTTAATAAATTGTTTTATTTTATTTTTTCTTTTGTTAATTTTTGTAAACTTTTTGAATGTCTGATTTAGCGGTAACTTTCGATCGAGGTGCCTCAAGTTATAACGTTACTCGTAAGCAGGTTTTTTTCAAACATGTTATTTCGTGTTTGAACTAGTATTACAGTAGAACACAATTTATATGGCGTGTCGTGAATCTTCGTTCGCGCAGGCGCGAACAACGATTCCGATGATTTCCGAAAGCACGATTAAAACCCACGATCAGACTTGTACGTAATAGTTGGTGCAAATTAAATGGCTTTTTTTTTCCATCTCACTCACGCACGTTTGACGGCTGATTGAATGACAACATGGCGTCACTAATAACCAATAATAGCACAGAATACAACCGCATAACGCGTGGATAATGGTGATTGGTTCCAGCTCTTCGAAAAGTCGTCATCTGCGCAGGTACATCGGTAAGCCATATCAGTTGTGTTTTACTGTACCGTTATTACGATCAATCGATAACTTACTTTATATTAGATTAGTAAACGAGAGCCGGAATGACAAATAATCCGTGAATAGGGCCTATATAGAACACGTTAAAAACAAATCGTTTTTGACCTGCGTCGCTATTGCCTAACGCACTCGCAATCGCCATCGACTTCAAAGTGAAACAATTGTTTTCATTTTGTATGCAGACAAGCCTTCGATTTTCAAAATGAAATGATTAGCATAGAGGCATTCCATCTTAGTCCTCAGGGTTGGCAACGAATTTGCAGTCATAGGATTGCATTGCAGTCTTGTGAATGCGAATGTCTATGCGTCACAGTTTCCAATTACCATCAGGTGGCCTGTGTGCTCGTTTGTATTCTCTATGCCATAAAAAAAAAAAAAAAAATTGCGAGTTCGTTAAAGCAATAGCCCCTGTTTCGCAACGTTTTGTTTTGGTAGCTCTTATTTACTTGACAGTAATGGCAGCAGAGTTAATGGTATTGACCATAAAGGTCACATACGATTTGGATTTTTCCGCCTAGAACAGAGGCGCGGTCTGTCCATTTATTTTTTTCCATAAAATTGTGAGACACCCTAAAGTAGGTACTACTACGGCGGCGCACGCACAAAATGACGTTAGTGACACACGCTTATAACAATTTGATACACGTGGCTCGTGTGTAGCATGTGGGTCCGCTCCGTTGATCCAGCAACGTGTCAATATTTCCACAGCAACCAATGCACACGTAAGACACGTCGCCCACGTCAGTTCATTTATCTAGCTGCGTGTATCCAGATTCTCCACTACGGCGTACACGGCCCACGCCACGCGCGAACCAGGCTGGGTGGGACACGTGGCCGGTGGGGTTAAAAGGCCACATATGATGCCACGCCCAGACAAGAATAAAAAGGGATGGCTTTATGTCATCATAATCATCATCATTGTACTTCTGCTCGAGTAACGTGACATGGAGATAGTTTGCAAGCGCCTTGATTGCTGGGTCAAATTCAATTAGTTGCAACTAATTGAATTTGACCCAGCAATCAAGGCGCTTTTACGAATTTATTGTGAAATAAAGAGTTTACATACATACATACATAATATAAACTTAAGATTAACATGTACAAAGGTGAACTTATCCCTTTAAGGGATCTCTTTTTCATTTTACGCAAATAAGTCCCGTTTAAGATTTATAACAGTATGTGTGAATGTCGCGAAAGTGTAATTACTTTACTATTGAATTAAAAATCATTGTAGATCGTAGGATTTTGAAGATTCAACCAGAAATATTTTAAAGATTTTGTTTCTTATTGTTTTCACGTTTACCTGTATCATGAAAATACACATGCCCAAGTTTGATATATCTAAAGAACAGACACAGGCGTTGTGGTTAAGACTGCGCCGAGCGTACGCCGGATGTACAGTGGCGCCCTCATTACTATTATTGTGTTTTCTAATAAACTAAAGTATTTTCTTGAAACAGGTCGGTAGGTTTTTGTACTACAAACAAAAACACAACTTATAGGTTATATAGTTTAATAACAATTCACCTTCGAGTTATCAACTTAACGGAAAAAAGTGGCCACCTTTTCCCGTTAAGCTGACTACTCAAAGGGTAATTGTTATTAAAGTTTGTTACGTATCACATAAATTGTGTATTTACTTGCGCTACAAAAACACATCTTCTGATTTCAAGGAAATTCTTTAGCTAATTAGAAAACACAATAGTAATGAGGACGCCACTGGACGCTCGACGTTTGCTCGGTGCAGTCTTAATGAGATCCAAATCTCGGGACTCTATCATATGTGGTCTCTTATATCGGCATTCGTGCGAAGCGTGTACAGCGTGCGCCGCAGTGGGGCATTCTTTGGACAGGTAAAGCAGGTACCAAACCCATTATCCATGTAAAAAGGTTCAGTTTACAATAAAACAACAATATTCAGTAAAAGTTTTTAATAGAGGCACATTCAAAAAGACGGATCGCCTTCACAATATTTACAAGACCTACATTAGTGCTTATCTACGCGATGAAATAATTAATAAATCAAAACTATGGTGACTAGGCTGTTAAAAACCGTTCGATTTTCACCAAAAGGAATGCTGTTTTTTGATATCTAACATTAAATATAATAAAAACAACGTGGTTAGGGACAGAACATTTATAATTTAGAGGTATTTGAAAAATATGCATCTTCACGTTTATTAATAAAATAACAGATAAAAGAGACTAGCTCGCTACACTGTCTCTATTTGTTTGTACTTGCAAATATACTTAAAATCGCTTCCAAACCACGTTGCGACATTTTATTACAATAAAACTAATTAAATTAATCCTAATTTGTAAAACTTGATCTTTATGGCTTAAATAATTAATATTTATTGTAATTGATTAAAACGTGCCACAAAAATATTATGCTTAGCCTAAATTAGCTTAAAAGCTCAATCACATTATAAACAATATTCGCAGTGTTGCCAGTGTAAAACGGCTGTTTAGTGTTGCCAACTTATCTAATGTGACGGATTAGGTGAAAGTTAACAATTACTTGCTTGTTAAGTCACAACCGTGCAGAGAAAATAATTATATTTATTAAATTAATACAATCTGCCCCCTATTACACCATTTTGACAATGACACGTGACAGGTGACAATTCGTTATACATTGCAAATTTAACACGCTGATACATCACTACGTGTAATATTATCTGCGCCATGTACACTGAAATGTCACCTGTCACCTGTCATTGTCACGACGGTGTAATAGGGGAACGATATGACAAAAAATTGATGCACAAGCAAATTCAATAGCATCAGTTGTACGCAAGTGAAACTACTAAGGAGCAACTGAGTACCCTTATAATAAAAAGCGTATTATCTCGCAACATTTCCGCGATGGCCAGTAAGATCACCTGGTTGGATCCCCTACCTATTAATTTTGTACGTGGGGGATCCTATCAGGTGATCTTACTGGCCATCGCGAACATTTCTTGTACAAAGCTAGCAAAATGTAATTATGACATTTGAACTAGGCTAAAATGCAGTACAAAACCACAGAGGTTAGGCGTCTAAAATACTATCATAATTGAATTTGTAAAATGATACAAATGAACACTTTAAGGCCTTAGTGCTTCGTGCAAGTTAGACTTCATAACAATAAAATCACCTCTGAATGAGAATTGGTTCCTTACAAATACATTTTAAGTATACAGAGACGAAAATTCCTGCAAGATATAAAGATATAGGCCTTAGTTTTGTTTATTTTTTCGGAATAGGAAAGCTCTGTGGCGTATTGTATAAAAGTTTGCTAATTTTTTATTATACTGTACTCATTTGTAAAAGTTGACGATTTTCACTGTACTTAATTATTTCAAAACGATTAATTGTACATTTATAATTGCTCGTAAATGGTGCGATATAATTAAAAATCAGAAGAGACACCATTTAGATATACTATAATAGAGGAATGTAAAATTGGGGCACACATCACAATTTAAAATCACACTGATATGGTTTTTGCTCGCAGCACTACCCTGACCATTGATGATAGATTGTATAATGGATTGTGATTTAATTCTTAAATCCATTTGTAATTCACCTAGAGGACTTCCGCTATTACCCCTTAGGGGATGAATTTCCGAAAATCCCTTCTCGAACTTGTACGAAAAATTTAACCCTGGGTTAGGACACTAACTCGAGTTAGACTCTACGTTAGATTCGTACTAGAACTGTCATTTTAACTCGAGTAAAGTGTCTTAACCCAGGGTTAAACTTTTCGTGCAAGTGGCCCTTAATGCACCCCTAGGACACCCAAGGAATATGCCCTCCAAATGTAATGTGTTCCTAGGTCCAGGGGTTGCGGATGAGCGTTGATCTATCAGTCAGCCAGCCAGTTTCTTTTATATAATACTAGCTGTTCCCTGCGCGCGTTGCTACGTCGTACCAACTCAGAAACCTTCGTAGACTCATTCACAACACTTTGCTGAAGATCATCACATATGATCAAATGCGTAGTTTACCTACGATTCTATAAAGGACATACTGACAAACATTCATTTTTATATTTATATTAAATAGATTGACCGACACTTTAACCCCTCTAAATGCAGTTTTCTGTTGGCTAACAAAACTGATTCTTGAGTGTGTAGAGATAACACAACATTTTGTGAAATTATCTTCTAGTGATTCTGCAAGTTTGGGAGTTTGGGAATTTGGGAGTAACGCACCTCCGCTGCGAAAACGACACTTCTGTACCAATTTCAACTTAACGGCGTTGCCGGAGTTAGCTACTACAGTTTCGCTTTACTGTCCTGTCCTTAAAGAATCTGGAGGGATTTAGAAAGAAGCAACTAACAGTGTTCTAGTTACGACAAAATCTAATGTTTCATATCCCTTATTAATTCAGATTCTTTGGATATTAATGTCTCAGAGATACGTGTACAAATGTAACATCATGTATCAGGGTGTCGCTGAGAATCCCAAATAGCATTTGTCCGAATTATTGTTTGTTATAAACTTGTTTCTGCTGAGTTAGATGGCTTTAGGGTAAATGAAAATTCGGACAAATGACGATTCGAGATCCCAAACCCCATGTATCATACGTTGTTGCTCATGCTTCAGGCACTTGTCCCACCGCCGACGATGAGCGGGAAGCGAGTACCGCCAGCGATCAACTAGTAATATTTTTGTCTCACTTATTGACACGGGATCTATATTTTTTGTTCCGTCAAACTAGTGGAAAGAGTTCTCGCCGGCAGTGTGAACAGCCAGCGATGAACGATTAGTATACGTGTCTCTTTTACTAACACAGGATCCTTATCTTTTGTTCGTTTCTTGGGCGAGAAAATCGCCGATAGCTGATCGCTTACTCGCTCTTGGTGGGACAAGTGCCTCATGGTAGCATCTAGTCGAGTGCCCACTGCATGACGCTGGTGTCGAGCCCACCGGTGGACACGAGGCGCGAGTCGTCCGGAAGGAAGCGGACGCAGGTCACGTGTGATGAGTGACCGCCGTACTGGTGACACAGCGACTGTAAAAGTACAAACAATTGGACAATGAGCGGCGGGATAAAAGTTGTTAGCTGGAAGTGGAAGAGATCATGTGGTGACTTCGTTTAGGGTGTAACGAGGGTAGGTGTTGCTTGTTTATAGTATTGTTTTTAGATAGCTGAGGTGTGAATATACACCGTGTTTTTTTTGATTTACGATAACTTTAAGGGAACATTCTTTAGGTCAAATAAAGTTAATTTCCCAAAGACAGACAAATGATAAATCTTACGGTTTTAAAGATATTTAATTTTTAAATTTAATCAGTTAATCACGTTGAACTAGTATAAAAGGCTCTTAATTGATAATAACAATTTTCTTTTAATTCTTATGAGTAAAGAGTTTACAATTGTTAGGTTAGTTTACACGCGTCCATGGAATTAGTAAGTACTAACGTACATCTGGAAGGAGCACTACACCGATAACGCGAGCCGAAAGAAATGTGCTAAAGCTTACGGCGTCCCTTTCTAAAGGTGACCATATTTGAATTGCAATTTACGGACAAATTAATTTTACAAGCCGGTGGGGCAGTAAACGAAACAATATTTACTTATTCAACTGATTGTTTCCAAAATCGATATCTGTGGATCTGTGGATCTGTGTGGTCTCCGTCAACGAATCCGTGGACGGACAGACTGAGAAAAAGTAGCTGCCGTCTTGAACTTCTTAATAAGAGCAGGTAGAATAAAATACAAGCATTGAAAGCTTTCAAACAAAATCTAGCATTAAGTTGTCATTCAAGTGTCAATTTCGAATTATAGGAGACCACACAGAATACACAGATCCCTAGATCCACATACAGGTACATTTCTTTCGGCTCGCGTTATCGGTGGAATGCACCTTCCAGATACGTACGTTATTACTTACTAATTCCATGGTTATGGTTACGCCAACATTGACGTATTTTACACTCACTATTCGTTAACTCTAAAGGCCCTTTTAGAATGATCAAAGATTATAACATTGAATTACTTTGTTCTAAACAGATAAAAAAAATTTTTTTTGCAATATTTAAAAATGAAATCTATCAATTAGTTTCTATGGACATACCTAGTAATATGACGAAGTTATCGTAAATTAAAAAAAACACGGTGTATAGGGTGGCTCATTTAGATCGGTCAGTATGGAAACTCTGCACCTATAAGACATACGAAGATTTGTTCTTAGGAACCATGTCATCGATTTAAATAACAAGAAAAACTGCATACATACATTTTTTTTAAAACCTGTACATCAAGCTAGCTAGCTCAAACACCCTGTAAATCGATCCGGACCAATTTCAGCCACAGCGACTGGGATCCGACTATTTATAGCGACGCTCGTGAGCTCTATGATGGCTGATATACTCGATTTTTGCGTTAAAAGTTCGACCACATTCGATGCAAGTCATCAGTCATCAATCACCCCTCTGATATTTGTATTGAATTTGAGGTGTGAATATTTCCCAAGGGAATAGTGATAATAGACTTCTGCACACGTAGTCGCTGGTAGAGTATATAATAGAATGAATAATTAGTGTAAATGTTCCGCTATACAAGTGTTGTTTTTTTAACGTTGCGATATTGGACTTACCTTAGGCTGTGTCACGGGGTAAGCGTACAGTTTTACTTTTCCAAAGTCGTCTCCGGTCGCTGCGAGGCGACTGTCGTGGGACCTGAAACAAATTGTCACGGTTTTATTTTATCGGTCATCTATTTTCAAGGACAATTCAAAATCAGTAGAGCCAAGCCAAGCCAAGCCAAGTTGCATAGGCGAGAGTTTCATTCGTTTATGATCGCAAAATGCTTGTCAAGTCAATTGATGAGCACTTTTATATGTATATTTTATCTATCCAAATATCATAAACCCTCCATGATGCGTTCATGAAACGCACATTATGACCACCATAAAAATAGACTATTTTGTTAGAACTTTCTTATCTGTAAAAATGTTATTATTGCTAAATAAATTTCCAAAACTTTGTATGGAAATTGTCCAATTTGTTGACTGACTTTGTAACGAGGTAGATAGTTCCATACAAAGTTTTGGGGTCTGGAAAATGGTTGCATTATTCATCGTACCTATCGCCGCAAAATCGGTAATATAAGGTATTTTTTATTCATTTATTTAAACTTTATTGCACAATACACAAAGTAGGTACCAATGGCGGACTTTAAGCCTTAAGGCTAATGGTAAGGTATGTCATCATCCTTGAAGTTGAATCAAGGGGCTCCTCCTCGCTCGTATCGTGAGTACCTGGTGCAGGAGTTGATGTCGGTCCCGTCGGCGCTCTCGGGCCACACGCCCACGGACTGGAAGGTGATGGGGCAGGTGTGCGTGGCCCACGGTACGTCGCGCAGGCTGCTCGCTGACGTCACTTGCCGACACGTCGTCGCGTTCCCTGTATTTTTTACATTTAATAATGAAGCGAAAATCGTGTACTCTACCGACAACTATCATAGCCTTGCTGAGAGATTTGTACCCCGCAAAGCGGGGACAGCTTGTCGCGAAATTTAAGTAGAATAACAAAACAAAAATGTTACTAATCGGCTCGGGCGTTTAGAAAGTATGATAATAAATATAGAAAATGAAAAATGGCGTAGTAATACAAAACAATAAGTAAAAATCCTACTGAATCTTCAAGAGTCCCTAACTGATGCCTCCTCAGACCTAATTTGGTAACTTCTAACTGAGGAATGCATCAAACAAACACAATATTAATAAATAACAAATAGCCACAGATATTTATTTTTTATTTTGCCAACCAAAATACTTCTAAAACAAAAATAAAAACGTATCAATACTCACAGAACAGAAGCTCGTAATCCCCGGAGTTACTCCTGATGTATTGGCTGTCTTCAGACCAGTCCAGATGCGTGATGAAGCTGGAGTGACCCTACACCAAAAACTTCATTCATTATCTGCCTTTAAACTACGAGAATCGTCAACTTTTGTAAGCTCGCCTATGTGGTGCTATTCCCTTCTGCTATCTCTTTATAGCTGGGCACTAGTTAAAAACGAAGTCGTAACAAGCAGTTGCAGACATGCAAAACAAACACCGATAAGATTTTTTTCCTTTCTGTTCCTATTCAATGGTAACAGTGCCGATAACAGGAAGGAATAGTCGCGTAAGTGGGTGCACCAAAGTTCATATAACATTTCAAATCAGATTATTGGAACTCCGAAAATGTATCTCATACTGTGATCTCATATAATTTTACAACCTAACGATCACTCTTCGTACTCTTCATTTTTATTTTAATAGTAATGATCGGAACTTATAATCATCTAGGCCTAGACAAGTGGCCATCGTTCACGAACGCTAGCGTTAGGCGATCACTTTGGTGATCACCTGTCACTTGGCGCTGTAAAAATTAAATCGGCTAGACAATCAGTTTTCACTTACGTCATTCCCATACATTTTTCAATGACATCACATGTCGCCAGTGATCACCTAACGCTAGCGTACATGAACGATGGCAACTTGTCTAGCCCCACTGAACTTATAACGCCAATATTCATGGAACCGTACACTTTCAGAATTTATTAAATATCTTACGTGTAGATAAAATTAGGTTAGGTCAGGTTAGATTTATAAAAGTTTAAAAAAAGATAATTATGACTTAAAAAAAATATGAACAAAAAAGTATGAGCAAAATTTATCGGAATAATGAAAATCATCAGGATTTTAAAGGTTTGAAAAAGTAAAACCACCCAGTGACAGTGACAATTACCTACAAATGCTTATTAAGAAATCCAAGTTACATTTTAGTACGCTCCAAACAAAGGTATGAAATAGGCGGATTTTTTTTTATTTTTAAGTTACAAAGACGAGTGTTCAGCAACTGAATGAGCAAATCTGATATTTAAAAAAAAATAAAAAAATCATAAAAATAAACTTTATCCAGCGAAATACTTCTTAAAGGTAACTGCGCTATGGAAGCATAATATAGGGTAGAATACAATGTATCTATATAAAAACAATATGTCTTATTATTTAATAATGCTCCTTTCCGAACGCGGATAGATTCTGGTACTTCGGGTTAAAATTTAATATCAATTTGTAATTTTTTAACCTCAATTCGGTTGGATAGTTATAGAATGTAAATTCACAAATTAGCAAGCTAGTAGAGGATTTTATGCCGACTTCTGTGCTTTAAACTTACGCAAGTGTTTTTTTTTATAGCGAAACGTTCTCAATAAAATATTTACAAAGAAAGCTAAGTTAGCTAGTCTCTAAATTTCTACATATTTAATAAGCAGGGATCGGAAATTCGGATCGATATTTACCTAAAGTTGGCAAAATCCCGGAAAATGTTAAGCGAATATGGCGTCGGCTTTATAAAAATATAATTATAATTTTATAATTTCCGGGATTCTGGGATTCTACAAAACGTTTATTTTTATTAATTTATATTTAGGATAAAACGTTCTGTCAATTTGCTCCTCAGACTTCGTTAGGATAGGTTAGATGAGTGACCTGTAAATTAAATAACATTTTTGGTAAATCTTTATTTAAAAAATAACTTCATATAGTGAATGTAAATACCTAATTATGGATTTATGATTGCATCATTTATTTATTCCGAAATCCCGGGAATTTTATTAATAAATTAATATTCAGTCCGCCTCCATACAACTGAACAACAACGCCGCCGCCAAAGATTAGGTAAATATCGATCCGAATTTGCGATCCCTGTTAATAAGGCATATAAATGACAAACTATACTCTACTCTACCTACACAGCTATTCTAACGTTAAATAATATTTTAAATGAGCATTCTAAGGAAAAGCCTTATTGGCAGTAAGAATCTAGGTAACTGAGATACTAAATTGGCTAGACTTAAGCTTATAAAAGGTCTAACTGTAAGGTCAAAGTCATAAGTTTATAATTAATAACCGCTTTTGTATATCAGCTTTTACCAAATACACAATTTCGTTAAAACATTATGTTAAAGCGATAAGTTACAAAAACGCTTAGGTACTTAGGACAATGACTGGTACAGTAAAAAAAAAAAATATTCGTTAATCACCAAACAACTATGCCGCAACGAGATGACGCTTTGAACGACAGAATCCTCAAGTTTAAGTGCCGCGGTGTGTTATTGCGACAGGGTTATATGGTGGGAAGCGAATTCATTGTAGCTGTGCCTGAATAATTAAGACTGCACCGAGCAAACGTCGAGCGTTTAGTTGCGCCCTCATTACTTTTATTGGGGGTTTTTTTTTTTTTTTTTTTTAATTGCATGGCGAAGACAAAAACGAGCACACAGGCCACCTGATGGAAAGTAGAAACTGTGACCCATAGACATTCGCATTCATAAGACTGCAATGCAATCCTAAGACTGAAAATGCGTTGCCAACCCTGAGGACTAAGATGGAATGCCTCTATGCTAGTCATTTCACCGGCTGTCTTATCCCCAACCGGAACACAACAATGCGAACACTGCTGTTTGGCGGTAGGTTAATGGATAAGATGGTGGTGTTTTCTAATTAACTAAAGAATTTCCTTGAAATCAGACGATACTTTTTTGTAGCGCAAGTAAAAACACAATTTATGGGATACGTAACAAACTTTAATAAAAATTACCCTTTGAGTAGTCAGTTTAACGGGAAAAGGTGGCCACTTTTTTCCGTTAAGTTGATAACTCGAACGTGAATTGTTATTAAACTATGTGATATAGGTATACCCTATAAGGTGTCTTTTCATTTGTAGTATTAAAACCTACCGACCAAATTCAACAAAATACTTTAGTTTATTAGAAAACACAATAATAGTAATGAGGGCGCCACTGTATATCCGGCGTACGCTCGGCGCAGTCTAAAGTAATAGTTCTAAATTCAGCCGAGGGATGAGCGTAACAGGATAGCGTATAAATATGTTCGTGCAGCATGAAAATGGGTTACCCTTCTACGTTTTCGCTCCGTGCACTGATGTGGAAAACCAAGAAAAGTGTTATTATTCTATCACACGATGAATTATTAGTAAGATTAGCATTCTTATTTAACCGTGTACGTGAAGAACCTGTCACTTTCTTTTGAGTAGGTGTACCCGATAGAATGAGATAGGTGCTTCTGCTTTATGTACGAGATTCAATCTAGAATGTTTCTGCTGTAGGACATTTGATAATTTCCTTTTATATAAACAAAATGTGTGAAAATGTACAAGAAAAAAATGTTAAAGTCTATTCAAATGTATCTATAACACTATCTAATGCATTAGCATTTAATTTGGACGTAATTAAAACACCACTTACTTTTTCCCCTGTGAAATTGTAACGGTACTAAGTCAAAGAAAAATAAGTGGTTACTTTAAAACGTGTTTTTTACTATGAATATTGTAAAGATTTTTTTTTCAAAAATCTCACACGATAATCTGTTAGAGGAGTAAGTAGGTAGTCATCTTGGAGGTGTCAAAAATTAAACCTTTGCTTACATTATTAAATCATTTTGAAATCGAATGAATAGTTCCAGAGAGAATGATGGTGTGTATACACTCAAACAATTTGATTCATAGGCCAATAGCTAATTCAAAGTGACGTTATAATTTAATTCTTGAGAAGTCTGTTACGCTTTGAATCATTACGTCACTTTGACATAGTTCCTTAGTGGCCAATAATTCAAATTGGTTGACTGTACTATGTGTGTGTACGAAGAGTAAATATTACACCTGTTAACGTGGCTATATATTGTAATCAAAAATTCAAAATTCAAAATATTTATTCAGTAAATAGGCCACATGAGGGCTCTTTTACACGTCGGTAATATAGGGTGAGTCTACCAGCGCTTCGGACGAGACCATCATTGCGGAGAAGAAGCGCCGCAAGAAACTCCAGCAGAAGGTTATTTTAATTGTCAATACAGTACATACCAAGCACTTGCCGATGCGCGTGTACCGGCGGCCCTCCTCGCTGAGCTGGTAGATGTAGACGAAGTTGTCCCGCGAGCCGAGCGCCACGAACTGGTTGTCGGGGGAGTACTGGATGGTTTGGATCGGCTCCGTGCTGTTGGGTAAGCACAGATGTTAGCGGTGTTGGTATAGGCGGAGGATTATTACGAAGTGAACAGAAATTCCTGTCAACGCCATTCCATTTATTGTATATAAATTATAAATGGGGGCACACTACGCGGAACGACCATCTTCCGAGCCAATTTCCGTCAAGTGTGGCGAAGGCCTAGGTCTAAAGTTTCAGAAGGAGTGTTTTTTGTGCTGTGGTTTATGTGCGATTGAATTGGAAGTTAATTTCCGTCACCAAAATCGCATTTTTTGAAAATCTGTTATTTAGTTATGAATAATTAAGGAATCAAGTCAGTTACTTGGTAAACTTTCAAATTAGATGAAAAACCTGCCTGAAATTTTATCCTTCATAAAATTGACTCAATTTAACAATGTAACGGTAACTTAATTTTACGCACTTTTACACAAACGTTATAAGTGGTAGTACGCGTCGCCGTGGGTCGTGAATAATTATACTATCAGCATGCACCATTACAGTAGACAAAACCTTGAACTTAGACCACGAATTGGCAAACAAAGGGATATATTGAAAGACGCTGGCAACGACTCGAGAACAGACGGGCTTATGATAATGGCGGACAGGACAGTACTCACCCGTCGTGGTGCGAGGCGATCAGCTCTCGCGAGTTGGGCTCGAACACGAGCCACTTGCCTGACAGGCAGCCCACCGCCACGGCGCTGCCGTCCTGCGACCAGGCGCAGCACTGCGCGCGCTCCTGGAACCACAAAAACAGCTGGTTAATTTACTGGCTAACATCAATGATATTTTATATTCAGGTACTTTAACTGCGCGCAAAAGCGTTCCTAAAATTGCAAGGCGAAATCAGTTGCACCGCGGACACGCACGTGTCAGCGTCAGTGAAATTTGAAACAACTATTGATCTGTTTCTCATAACAGCTTTCGCTATGGATTGTCGTTTTTGTCTGTAGAAATATGGCAACTTAGCAACTGTCAGTGACCATCGACCGGTTTTGTTTAGTAGAAGCATAACGTATATAAAACATCATTGGTTAACATAAAGGTACATAACAGGCTAATACCAATGTAATTGCGACCTTTCTAGGCCTGATAATATTTGAGACTCTCAATTGAAATACATACACATACATACATAAACTCACGCCTTTATTCCGAGAGTGGGGTAGGCAGTGCTACAGAATTACCAACAACTCTAAAAACTTGTTGATAATTCTGTAACCACATTTTGCACACTTAGGCTAAGATGTTTACCAGCGTATTAGTGACAGATTGCAAGCCCATCGCCTAACAATACTATACGCCTTTATTCCCTTAGCCGTCTCTTACGACATCCACGGGAAGATATGGAGTGGCACTATTCTAACCCGGCAACCACACTTATTGATATCTTGGCAGTTGATATCCAGAAAACTTGAATACTTCGAAAATCTGCAGCTAAATCTACAAAAAAATCTAACGTCGCGATGTCAACGTCAAAGGCACCAACGAGTTGGTGAAGGTTCCTCACCAACTCCATTTTTACTGATCGTGGAAGCTACAGTTACCTCTATGTCCTTGCTCCAGACGGTGGAGTGGCTGAGACCGTCCCACAGCTGCAGGAGGCGGTCCCAACCGGCAGTCACGAACTGTGGCAGCGTGGGGTGCGCTGCCAGACCCCATAGTTCATCTACATGACCTAGGGACCAAATGCATTATAAAATAAGTCCATGAACATATGGCTTCTGTATCCAAATTCAAGGTTTGAGAAACTTTTGACGTTTGTTCGCTGGCCAGTCCTCACTATACATTTGTGTAATACAGTCGTCAACATATGTAGGAATACAAAAATAAAATCCGACGCGTAGACTATACTATCTTGCTGAGGACCAGAGACCACAGGATTACAGATGGTATATTGAAGATTTGTACAATTCCAAATCACCAATTAAATCAGTCGGGCCGACTAAATTGCAAAGTTAGGAACTGCAGACCAAATTTTTCTTTACTCTTTTTAGACTTTTCATAATTTTACAGAACCTACCAGGTTACGCCTAGGCCAACTTTTTTACTGTGTTCAATTGGATCTTTTTAGATAGGATTACGGTGGTCTTTGCTATTAAAATGGGAATACGAATCTTCTCGCGATTTTTAAATAACGATGCTCTGTAGTAGCTATCTATTCAAAAGCCGCAGCGCTTATACGCATGATGTAATTTTTTGTAGTTTCAGAACACAAACACTTACCAAGCACGGCAGGCGAGAATCCTAACTGCAAGTCTCCGTGAAGGACGCAGTTCTTAGTGGTGCCCACGAACAGCTGACTGCCGCGACCTTCGGCCAATACACGGACGCCGCCGTAATGGCCCTCGATCTTGAATCGAGGATGTTATTGATTAATAATGGTATACGTCAAAGTTGGAGTAGGGTGAATCACTTCACTATTATATACATCACTACATAGTATAAAACAAAGTCGCTTCCCGCTGTCTGTCCCTATGTATGCTTAGATCTTTAAAACTACGCAACCGATTTTGATGCGGTTTTTTTAAATAGATAGAGTGATTCAAGAGGAAGGTTTTAATGTATAATAAACTCTGTTTTATACGGGTGTTACAGAAAACTCACATAAACCGAAGCGAAGCGAGGGCGTGTCGCTAGTTAAATATAAGTTATAGATTTTATGAAGACATTTCCAAAAAAAGAGTCCAAAAACACGAATATCTATTATCAATTTTGAGGTAAATACCTGTTAATATCAATCCTAATCTGTGTTATCCACGTTAATACTACTTCGTCCTACCTATTATTCTTGAATAAGAAGAAATAGATTAAGTACGTTCTGCCCGGAATTCAAATATCTATACAAAATATCTCTTCATAGAGAACATTGGGCAGGAAACGGAAATTGCTTGAAAATGCTTGGGCAGGGCGAAGACACTATAAATGCGAAAGTACGGAGATAGTTTGAACTCCGAGAAAGCATATACATTATAGTTCCCAAAGCAAAATAAAATAAAATCGCGGGAAAAAATTATACTTTAACCGACAAACACCCACTTTTATGTATCTCTTGCTGGTTGGTAGACTTACCACATTCTCAATGCCCGTAGCATTAAGATCGGAGTCAAACATGACGACGCGGCCGTCCTTGCCGCCGCCGCTGACGATAGCTCCGTCTTTGAGGCAGCTGAGCGAGAAGATGGACCCGGAGTGCACGCCCCGGACCAGCTTCACGATGGTGTTGGTGCCGCGCCCCCACACGATTATGTTGCCGTTGGAGTCGCCGGAGAGGACGTCACCTGGGAGTATTATATACAATATTATGAATAAATCAGTCTATTGGTTGGCGAAGTATGCTCTCATCATCATCAGGATATAGTCCCTGCGCATGTCTAGTGTGGTCTCATACAAGACTAGTTTACTGTGAAACTAGTTATATCGTCATACGTCATTAGTTAAATTATCAGATTATTGTAGGAAGAAAATAAATGAGTTTTTAATTCACAATCCGGCCATTTTAAAAGAGGTAGCACGGTTGCGTAGATGTACGAAAATTGAAGATGTGAAATGGGACTTTGAGGAAGTTAAAAGCACGTTATGCATGCAAGTGTCACGCAAGTAATTAAGGATCTTGTGCCATGAGTGACGAAGTTAGAGTACGAAGCGTATTCAAATATCACCATAGTTAGTTCTGCATCGAAAATTTTCTACAATAATAAAAACAAAAGCTAACAGCTGGCCTATTGCCTAATGCACTTGCAATCACAATCGACTTCAAAGCGGAAAAGTTGTTTTCATTTTGTATGCAGACAAACCTTTTATTTTCAAAATGAAACCGATTGCGATTGCGTTAGGCAATAGTCCCTCTGGTCTTCGTAGGCATTTTATTGTTTTCAAGAGTTGGTTTAACTTACCGTTGTGGTTGAACCCGAGGCAGGTGACGTATTTGGGCTTGTCGCGCGTCTCGAAGACGCCCATGCGCTTGTACAGTAGGTTGGTGTGGTCCAGCGTCCAGAAGGCGATGTGGCTCTTACCGCAGGTTACAATCTGGTTGCGTTCTAGCGGGTGGAACTCTGCCGCCACCACCGTGTCTACCGAGCACTGGAAGATACCATGAGAATGTAGAAGATTGTGGTTTTAAAAGCTATCTTTTGCAACACTCAACTCCTGTCAAATAAATTGTTAATATTCCAGCACAAGAGCTGAAAGTTCATCATCAATTACCAGACTACCGGTTATCTCCGACTATCGGTCTATCGAAGTGGCAGTGGGCTGGCCACATCTTGTAACGGACCTCTCGGCCAAGTTTAGTATTAATACGGCCGTAGAATATTACCGATGTCCATTCTTATGCAAAACCTATTGAGGAAACCCGTTGCTAAGTTGTTTTATGTATTGTTAAGGAAAGGTAAGGTATTTTGGCTCACCTTTGTCT
Organism: Acleris laterana; assembly: GCA_963966035.1. Classification (NCBI taxonomy): domain Eukaryota; kingdom Metazoa; phylum Arthropoda; class Insecta; order Lepidoptera; family Tortricidae; genus Acleris; species Acleris laterana. The sequence continues at coordinate 847,903 of OZ014452.1, forward strand.
CAGCGAGGCAGTGTCCCTTGTCCCTCTGCCAGTCCCAGACGGAGATGACGTGGTCGGCGCCGTCGTCGACGCAGGCCAGCAGCGCGCCCCCGTCGGCGCGGGAGAACGAGATGGCCGCCACGCCGCGCTCCATCTGTCCCGCTCCGATCACGGCCAGGGTTGCCAGGGACACAGAGTTCCACACGCGGACATGAGGCTGCAACAAATGTACACAGTTTTTTACCTTGTCTTGTGAGTACTACCTACTAATACGATTAATCATTTTACGTTTCAACAAGAAACATTACAAGCCTGTTTAGTTACGGTCACTTAGGGTGATCTTAAAACAAATCACTTTAAGGGCCGTAATTAACTTATCTTGAGTGGGAACGCCCGTCTCAAGACGCGTTACAATTGACACGTTTTCTATGACGTTGTTTACTTTGATGTGACTTGAGACGAGCATTTTACTCAAGATCAGCTTAATAATACGAGTACGAGATTGCTTTATATTGCTAGGTTTGAACAGCACATCGTTTCTATGTATTAGTGGATTTTTCTTTCTTGCGTAGGTCTGAACTCTATCACACAAAACTTAAAAAATGTACTAGTCTCAAAGAAAATATAAGATTTTGTAAAATTGTACACTTTTGATGATCTTGAAGAGACTATGCGGACTTACCCGCGCGTCGAGCCGGTCGTGCCCGGCGCACTGCCCGCTGGCCACGACCAGCTTGTTGGGGTGCACGGCGAGGCACTTGACGTCGTCGGTGTGCCCCGTGTAGTGGCGCTGGCACTGCTCCTCCACGTTGAACAGCACCACGACGGCCGCCACGAAGTAAACGATCTCGCCCGTTGGCAGGAGGTACAGGTTGCTACGGCAGTCTTTACCTCTGGAGGATAATACTTTTCTGGATTAGTTTGAAACATGAAAACAGATTTAGCCGCTGTATTATTGACCCAATGGTAATGCCATAGCTACGTTGGACATAAGCATCGATACAATTATAAACTTTTTAGCATAGGTATCTAAGTAGGTACCTAATTGTTCAAAATGTGGTTTCCGAATTATGAACAAATTATTAGTTGTCGGTAAATCTGTAGCTCTGCTTACCCCACGCTGGGAATGAAGGCGTAGATGCATATATCTGGTTGCAGCCTTGCAGCTCTTGATTTTTTGGTATGAACAGTTAAAGTTCAAAGATTAAATCATCATCAAATTTGAAATTTTAAAACTTATACTAATATAACTCATATTTTCATTCCTTCGACTGTTATCATACGGTTATTATCATAGTCGTAGTAATTAAAGTGGGCGAGTAACTTAAGTGAGTCAAAAGTAATGTTACATCACACTTCGGTACCTATGAATGGAGTGAATCAGTCTACGTAACAAACAATTTTCCTCAGTCTGATTCACAGTAGGGAATCCTTCTCCGAAAGCCTTCATTTAATGTTCTTGGGTTTTTCATTAGAACATTAGAGGTGATACATTAAAAGCGCGGCCTTGGGTTTTCATAAGTATGTTTAAGTACGGCCAAATAGTTACTGTTTATTAGCCAGGCCAGAAAAAAAAAACATTAAATAGGGTAATTTTCTTTTTATCTGGGTTACGTGACATGCAATGGAAATTACAGGTCATATAATTTCCGCAATATGGCGAGGTTTTTTATTTTTCTGTTCAGGTGTTTGAAATGTATGGAATGAACAAAGCGACGCGACCGTCCGACTGCTTAGGTCAATTCTATACATTTTCGATAACGATAGCCGATAACGTTCTAGCAAAGCATCTTGTCTAGGGCCACTGACGAATTATGAAGTTGACAAATACAGCGTTAGACGGGAAACCACGGCGGCGGGCCAACACAGTTGGGCGCTCAAGCGAGAACCGAAACAAGAGCTAAGACAAAACAGAGCCAAGGTCGACGCTTTGTTTTACTGCCGGTTGGTAATTCACCAGTTTATTTCCTTGGAGTGATTAACTTAGCCGCTTGCCAATTTATATTTGGTTATCTTCAACTTCTCTTCTTTGTAAGGTAGTCTGGAAGAGATCGCTATTAAGCGATTAGACTAGCCTGTTGACTCGCTTTGTGACTTTTTTCATGTACCTATTTACTTTCTATGCTGTTAATTTGAGGTGTTCAACAAACAAAATTTGTATTGAATTATTTCTAAGTCATTGAAGATACCACCTTAGTTGCAGGTATATGCAACATGGACGGTGCCTATCTTTGTTTTTTAAAGGGAAGTATTTTTCACGTTTGATGTCAGTGTGTTTGTGTTCTCAAACGGATGGATTTTATGAGTTTTTTTTACTGAAACTCTTGTTTAATCAGGATAGATCTTATATAGGCTTGATGGAAATCCGATGAGCCGTTTAAAGCGAGTTTTACACTAGCATTAAGCATTGCTGGCTTTACGGCTAGCGAATGCTGAGTTGGGACCGTTTCGCAACTGTTTCTGTGTCTTGTTTTTTGTATCTATGTACCTAATGTTGTTTTGTATTGTTGCGAATAAATGTCTCTTTATCTTTATCTTTAAAACATACAGAAATTGACTGCTGTCTTATTTTTTTTTAAGTAAGAAAAATACAGCAAAACTGTGCTTCTTGTTCTAGAACTAAAGTTAAAGTAAGACAGCAATCAACTTCTGCAATTTTAACTGCTAGCCTATTTCGTCCTTAAGAGTTAATAGTTCTTTTTTTTTTTTTTTTTTTTTTTTTTATGGCATAGAGAAGACAAACGGGCACACAGGCCACCTGATGGTAAGTGGAAACTGTGACCCATAGGCATTCGCATTCACAAGACTGCAGAGCAATCCTAAGACTGCAAATGCGTTGCCAACCCTGAGGACTAAGATGGAATGCCTCTATGCTAGTCATTTCACCGGCTGTCTTATCCCCAAACCGGAACACAACAATGCAAACACTGCTGTTTGGCGGTAGGTTAATGGATAAGACGGTGGTAGCGATCCGGACGGACCCTGCACAAGGTCCTACCACCCGCAAAACCCCGCCCGCACCCGCAGTTCTGAATTTATTCGCAATTAGTACTTTGAGGCTGTTAATCTATTTTATATCTTAAATGACTGTGTGTTTTGCGGGTGGTAGGGCCTTGTGCAGGGTCCGTCCGGATCGCTACCACCATCTTATCCATTAACCTACCGCCAAACAGCAGTGTTCGCATTGTTGTGTTCCGGTTTGGGGGTAAGATAGCCGGTGAAATGACTAGCATAGAGGCATTCCATCTTAGTCCTCAGGGTTGGCAACGCATTTGCAGTCTTAGGATTGCATTGCAGTCTTATGAATGCGAATGTCTATGGGTCACAGTTTCTACTTTCCATCAGGAAGCCTGTGTGCTCGTTTGTCTTCTCCAGGCCATAAAAAAAAAAAAAAAAAAAAAAACGCACACCGGGTTGCCCACCTAAAAGAGACCCAGCCACTCCAGCCTACTCTTAATTAAGAGGTCATTATGTCCATCAGACTGATCAGACCGATCTGAGATCTGACTCTGATTTTTACAAAAATTTTAAACGCTTACGGAGTTGCCTATGAAAAAATTCATGCTATTGTGAGTGTAATGATGGTAAATTTTACTCAGCGTGTTTTAATGAAAAATGACACGACACAGTTCTATAAAGTATAATTATTATGTGACAGCTGCGAATTCTCACATCAATTGTCACGAACAAAATACCAACAATACCCTGCAATTAGATATGGACTCACAATAATAATGTGTAACAAAACCTTTTAATAATAAATAACAACCTTGAAAGTTAATATCATAAATATAAGCCCAATACCGATCGTTTTGCGTGATACCTGTATACATTGTAGAGCAGGGAAAACGGGTCACAGCGTGCGTAAATTTGTACGTACAACGACCCGTTTTGATTGCCTTTGAGTGTACTACAAACAAGTGCGTGTTAAAGTTGGAGGTTACCTAATGGCCTAAATATTTCATTGCGTGACTTAAATATTAGTTTGTCTAGACTAGCACTTCGCTGAATTACAAAATACAAAAAATGCTTTAAAAACCCGACTATATTTTTTGTTGATATTTTATAATATAATAGGTATATTATATAGACGACCCAAACAAAGTACGAAATATTGTACCCTATGTCACTCCCACAACTAAGACCAATTTAAAGATACCTCATATGTTAAAATCCATCACGCCGTTTAGGCTGCAGAGCGTGCCACGTAAATAGACATACATATACACACTCTAAAAACATAACCCTCCTTCTGAAGCAGTCTGTGCCACTCGCATCCATACATAAAGATTTAAATGTTACAAGTGAAATTACTATTACGACATTAAAATGGAAATATATATTTATCTGAAACTTTGCGGTTATTATTATGATATTGCCTCAATAACATTTGCATATTAATTCTACTTTGTCTATAAAATTAACATCTTCGAATATAATAAAGTAAAAATATTCCCTACGGCATTACCACTAATGAAATTAAAACGATAAACGTCAAATTACGCAGTACATAGCGGGAGGTAATGTAGTTCCAGCTTAATTAATTAGAAAAAACTAAACAAAACTCCAAGAATTTGAAAATTTCCTTCATTAAGGCCTAAATTTACGAGACTGCTAAGTAGTCTTATTAATATAGAAAACATGGTTCGTGTACCTATCTGTAAAAGTGAAAATCTACTTTAAGTAGAAGGAATAAATCAATTTGGAGACCGTTCCTCGACATTTCTCGTTTCTTCCTACAAAAAGTTCCAAATCCGAACATTTCATCGGAATAAATGTTGATCCCAATTATAAATGCTGTATAGACTTCAGAGGGACAAGACATCCCAAAAACCTGTAGGTACAGTCAACTAATTTGATTCCTAGACCACTATGGACTTTGTCAACGTGACGTTGTAAACCAAATCATAGGGAGTCTCTTACGTTTTGGTTGACAACGTCACTTTAACATAGTCCAAAGTGGCCTAGAAATCAAATTGGTTGACTGTACCTACCTATAGTATAGACCAGAGTTACTGACTAAATCCTCAAAAACAACATTTCCAATTTAGGTTAATACCAATGAGTAATCAAGTCCAGATGGTCGTCAAGGGATAAATATATCTATAGATGGCGCTCTGTTGCCGTGGGTGGTAATGGTTGGTGGCAATTGGTAAATTGACCGTTTCAGCCGGTTGAAGCGTCAACTAGGATTATCTAGGATAGGATACTTCAAGGGTATTTAATGTGGAAGAAGCGTTTTTTCTTTAACATCAAATTGTAATTCATTATCTTCTGCAATCAAAAAAAAATCTACGCCTTCCATAAGTTTGATCGAATGATAAAAAATACAGTGCAATAGCTTTCGGGAATACTCGGGATTGTACAGTCAAGGGCAAAAATATGTAAACACTTTAGTACCTTGTCTATTTACGTCATATTAGAACTGCCATATATGAACTGTCACATCCATATTTTTGCCCTTGACTGTACTTTCTCTCACTGGCTCCCATACGCTCTCAGCAAATTCGACTTTTCCCGAACCCGAAATACTTTTTAAGACTACAGTGCTAGCTGCAGTTTTATATTTTTGCCCCCCATTTGACTCTGGACTTGCCCCTCTGGAAGGCTTGAAGAACTTTACGGGTAAATTAGTTCGAGGCAAAGTTTTAATTGCGTGTACAGAGTATTGAGAGGTGTTATTCTCTCAAAAACAACGGACGGGCGGCCGAACGGGCGAAATCGCAGCGGCGAGTTTAGGTAGTTTTTATATATATTTTATATATATATTTTTTTTTATGGCATAGAGATGACAAACTAGCACACAGGCCACCTGATGGTAAGTGGAAACTGTGACCCATAGACATTCGCATTCACAAGACTGCAGAGCAATCCTAAGACTGCAAATGCGTTGCCAACCCTGAGGACTAAGATGGAATGCCTCTATGCTAGTCATTTCACCGGCTGTCTTATCCCCAAATCGGAACACAACAATGCGAACACTGCTGCTGTGGTAGTCCCGGCAGAGCGAACAAAACACATTTTAAATATATAAAATGCACGCGCTAAAACTGACGGGACTACTTAAACTCGCCGATTGGACATTCACTCGACCGTCCGTCCCACCGTCGTTGTTCAGAGAAAGTGACCCTGTTGTAAGATCTCATACATACGGGTGCCTTAGATGTTAAATTAGAGGCAATTATTGACAATTTAGTCGTTCCTGATTTTTCATACAAAAGTTTGAATAACTGACGAGCTAATTGTCTCCAAAAAGTCTCTGAACATAGGTATGGTTAACCGGTTAAGTTATCGATTTCAAAAACTTTTGTCCAGTGAGACCTATCAATGTATCAATAATGTATTAGGGCGTCGGTCAGCAACTATAGGTGACCTTGGTAGGCTTATCAACCACAATCGATACCGTATGATGGGAAAATGAGCGGTAATACTTTAAATAAACCGCTCCCATTAGTGTTAAAAACATTTGAATAAGGTAAAAACACGATAAAATGCAAACAGTCTCGCTTTCCTGATGCATTATTCTAACAACATCAAAAATATGCTCCGTATCCGTCCTCAAATATTTTGCCAATAGGTTTATAGTATTAAATAGCAACACTAATCCTTTGTCTTACGTAACCTTTATTAAACCTTTTGAGTGATAAAATACCAAGGATCACGTCACGAACAGTCACGTCAACAAAGAGATATAATAGTAGATTCACCCTCATGCTGTCGAAATAACATTCGTTCGCACAAAGTATTATTTACGCTGCATCTATTTTATTGAGTGCTTAAGAGTGGAATTCGCTTCCCCCGTCCATATTTCCTTATGGATATAATTCAGATGTCTTTAAATCAAGTGCTAATTGTATAGGTGTGGTGATGACATGAACGATGGACACTTTAAGCTGACAGGCACCAGTAATGGACACTTAATTCTTAATTCAAATTTCATACGGTCCTAAATTGATTGTTGCAAAACAAATGAATAACCCTTATCTTCTGTAAAATAAATATCAAGTGTCCATCATTGGTTCCATCACCCTAGGCTTCTACTGAACCTGCAAACTACTGAACGAGCGACTCCATCATCATACCATCAGATGAGATAGCAGTCAATCGCTGGGCAGTCCAGAATAATAAAAAAAAAACTATTTCTTTAACCGTACACTATTTAAGCAGAATTAATAAACTGATGGTGGGCAAGACGCCTGTCGCAAGAGGTGTCAAAGACTTGACGTTAAACTAAGATTACTTTATTAACACGGTTTTAAATTTATGAGGGGTTCACAAAAATACCACATTTTTTTTTATGGCTTAGAGGAGACAAACGAGCACACAGCCCACCTGATGGTAAGAGGAAACTGTGACCCATAGACATTCGCATTCACAAGACTGCAATGCAATCCTAAGACTGTAAATGCGTTGCCAACCCTGAGGACTAAGATGGAATGCCTCTATGCTAGTGATTTCACCGGCTGTCCCCACTAGCCCCACTTATGAAGTTTTGTTCCTAACCAACGCACTAACCTGTATCCATAGACCCATTCTAGCTTGAGCTTGTTCTGCGGCGGCGGCGCGACCTTGGCAGGGTCCAAGTTATCGTGGTCGCTGGGTCCGTACAGCACCACTGGTCTTCCCCGAAGGTACATGCGCATGGAGCCATCTTCTTCGTTGTACTGACAGGTGTGGGTGCTATAACGAGAAGATCATGTGATACGGAGAGATGAAAGGATGTTCTTAAAGCTGAATTTCATATGTTTGTAGATATGATCTTGTGTTCTATCACCACATGTAAAAACGGATATCGTAAGTTAATAAGAGTGGTATTATAAACGTTGAGATACCTAGTAATTTCGTATGTGTTCAGTTCACTTTTGTCTTCTGGTTGTGCACATTGCAATTTGAAATATTAAATGCTCATAATCATAACGCATGAAACGGATCGAAGAGATAATCTTATTGGAAACCATATAAATTAGCCCCAAATCATTGGCTGTACCTATACCTGAAGCCCACTCGGATTTTTCGCGATTGTATCTCGATTGAACTTCGCCCACACGAAAGAGTCAATGTGCTAAATTACTTTAGCGTCTTTTGTGCTCTAATTCAAAGTTAAGAAGTCAGTATTTATAACAAAATTAAGACTCTTTTTACATTTGACACATTTGTGGTGCTAAATTTATTCAAACAGTCACCGTCTATAATGCGAACATCCATATAGAAGACGATTTCAGGGAACTGAGTGGGTTAATAAAATTCAACCAATTGACGGTTGCCTCGATCTGTCTGGCAAATTTACAACGGTTCGTTGTGTTATGGTTATTGACAGAGCCCGCATGAAGATTTGACGTTACGCTCAAAACAGTCAAAATGGGCCATCGTGTAAAGAAATTTCTTCGCATGGTGACCTGATTTCATCTATATTAAGTGAATGAATATTCCTCTCCCCTCGGACCACCACCAGGTGCAGACGTGCTCTAGTAATCCGTATTTTGCTTTTTTATATTAAATAAATACATTTAAACTCAAAAAATTCACTGTAATAAAATAGGAGTTCAGAAGATATAAGGAGTCGCAAACATAAGTGATAGAAAAATACAAACGATCTCCGTGCGCCGCTGCTATCCTGGTACATCGTAACCGTGAGTCGAACCAAAAACTAATATTTGCGCGCGCGCACCTGATTGGAGATCTTGCCCCGCCCCGTTTTGCCTAGCCACGCCTCCCAGCGCCGTAATTGGACAACGGGTTTGCGAAACTCCTCCTCTAACTTGCACTGACCTTCGACTAATTACTAGTAAGAATTGTCGCAAACAAAATAGATATGCCACCTAAACTCACTTCACCCTTCTCGCCTAGTAAGAAAAATAAAGCGGTGGGGATTTCTACCCCGCTCTCTTCAAATATTATTACAAATGAAGAAATCGCACCGCTATCATCCGCATTGAGTAACGACGATCAATCCGAATCAGACACCCTTGACCAAGGTTCAAGCGGCATCGGCAGTGCGAATATAACGCGAAGAATAAACAAGCGTCGAGCTATTGGCAGCCCACCCGGGCCGACGAGTTCAGACACCCTAGTGGAAGAAATGAAAACTCTTTTCAAATCGTTTACTGCTAACCAGGAGGCTAGATTTAGAGATTTGAAATCTACAATTGAACAACAAAATTTGGAAGTCATACAGAGCATCGACTTTCTATCGTCGAAATATGATGAAGCTATTAATCAAATCCATTCTCTAGCGAAAGAAAACTCGGAATCCAAGAAAACTATTGCTTCACTTCAAGAAAGAGTTTCTTTCTTGGAGCGTAAGGAGCGGTCAACCGGAATTGAGATGCGTAACATTCCTCAACTTCTACCCGAAGGAAATTTGACTGAGACCAAGGAACAGCTAAGCTGCATTGTCACAACCCTCGGGTCAAATATTGGCGCCAGCATTCAAGAAAATGACATTCGAGACATTTTTAGGACCAAAGCAAGTGCCAGGGCCCCGGGGACCATAATCGTCGAGTTCTCCTCCGTTGTGAAAAAAGATAAAGTCCTAGAGTGCGTTAAACTATTCAACAAGTCTAAGCCGCACGCTGAGAAGCTAAACACTGGCCTTCTGAATCATTTAGACAAGCGACCAATATACGTGTCCGAAGCCCTAACTAAGAAAGCAGCTAAACTCTTCTTTCAAGCACGTGAACTCGCCAAAAATAGAGGATACTCCTGCTGGACTTCAAAAGGTTTAGTCTTCATGAGAATCTCAGACAATGAGAGATTACAAATTAACTCGGAGCAAGACCTGGAAAAAATTGCTAAAACAAACTGACTAGATGTAGAACTAAGTATCTATTTAATATTACTTTTTGTCCCCTGCATGCATATTTATAAATTTAGCCATATTAAGTGCCCTTTGAGCTTCAAATGCTATGAAAATGTCACCGTATCCAGGCTTTCTTACACCAAACAAAATAAATTATTTACTATAAACGCAATGCAAATCTACAGTTTTACCGTTATCTGTTACTCCACCACTTCAATCTATGCTCCCAAACGCTTTTGGCATTTATTATTTTATATGTGCAATTCGATAACTCACATAAGTTAATTAACTCTGACCTTGACTGTCTCTCTATATCAGAAGCTTTCTCGGGCAATTTGGAAGACTGCTGCGTAAACCTCCGTAAAAGAAAAAAAGGAGCTCTTAATCTTATCACTCAAAACATTAGAAGTCTAAAACGCAACATAATGAGCTTTCAAACATTACTCACGCGTTCAAATGTTGACTGGGACCTTTTAGTTCTCACTGAATGTTGGCTACAGTTAAATCCGGATATACCAGTTCTAGACGGTTACCGTCACTCTTCAACTACTAATAATCGGACACAAAACGAAGGAGTTGTGGTATATTATAAAGCGTCTCAGCATTATGTTATTTCTGAACCACCTATTGCCGATGCCAATGGGCTTCTACTAAAGCTTGATGCATTCACAGCTGTACTTGCTATTTACCGCCCGCCAGCTGAAAGAAATACCCATAATTTCCTGGAATCCCTAAACGAAATTTTAACAGGGCTGTCATCTTACCGTAACATAATTTTATTAGGTGACATTAATATGGATATTTCTCAAAATTCATCCGACACGAGAGCCAATTCTTACCTTAATTTGCTAGCGTTACATGGTATGTTACCAGCCCACGATGCCCCTACTCATGCACGCTCATCTTGTCTAGATCATGTCATAATCAAAACCAAATCACCAGCACAATGTTACGTGGCACATACTACTGTAACTGATCACTATAGTGTCAGTCTCAGCTTGGAAATACACCATAAAGCTAATGTCCCCTCTAAACTATACCGGAGAATTAACTATCATGCACTGGATCTTGCCATACACAATATTGATTTCATGCCCATTTTCGCGATGACTCATGCAAATGAGGCTACGATATACCTCGTTAACAATTTAAGGAATATCATTGATGCACATACTGCAATTATCAAAACCTCTAGGCGAAAACAAATTATTAAACCGTGGATCACCCCAGGGTTGTTACGCTGCATTAGAAACCGGGACAAACTACATTTAAAATCTAATAAACAACCCGATAACGAAATCCATAGAGTAACTTATACCAGGTACAGAAACTTTTGTAATACAATTCTAAAAAATATTAAACAGGCATTCGACAAAGCAGAATTAAAACAAGCCCAGCATGATAGCAAAAGACTCTGGAAAGCGATTAAGACAATTACCTCCACAAATAAACATAATTATCCGGCTAAGGAACTAGTTAACATTAATGAACCAAAACAGTCGGTGAACGTAGTTAACAACTTTTTTGTCAGTATTGGGAAAACTCTAGCAGATAAAACTAGATCAAAATCATTAAACGCTGTCCCCCCTGCACTCCCAGACGCCACCACTGGCTCTTTCGGCATTTTACCTATTGACGAAATTGAAATGAATACCTTAATTAGTAATCTCAAAGCTGATTGTGGTGCGGGATGGGACAATATTTCGAGCGCACTCATTGCAAGGTACAGGAATGTCTTGATTAAGCCCCTAGTTTACATATGCAACCTTGCTCTGGATACAGGTGTCTTCCCTGACATGTTCAAGATATCGCAAATTCATCCTGTGTTTAAAAGTGGTGACAGAGACTGTGTCAACAATTATCGCCCCATTTCTATCTTACCAGCTCTATCTAAATTATTGGAAAAAGCCATCAATAACCGACTAACCAAGTACCTTGAGGCTAAACAACTACTAGCGAATAATCAATACGGTTTTCGCAGAGGGAAATCAACTAGTGAAGCGGTACACGAATTAACAGATTACATCGTTAATAACTTAGATAGCAGACAAAAAGTAATCACTATATTTCTGGATCTTGCGAAGGCCTTTGACACAGTCTCTGTTCCCATACTATTGGCAAAACTTGATAGAATTGGTGTGAGGGGCATCCAACTGAAACTGTTTGAAAGCTATTTAACAAATCGTAAACAGTTCGTGAAAATCGAAAACTGGACTAGTGACGATCTCCCTGTTACATACGGAGTTCCACAGGGGAGCATTCTAGGTCCTACGCTCTTCTTGATTTTTATTAACGATCTCTGTTTGCGGTCGCTTAGAAACGGCAGGATAATCACCTTTGCTGATGACACTGCTCTCATGTTTAGTGCTAATACCTGGGATGAAGTTTTTATGGAGGCGCAATATGGTTTCGATGAGGTACTAAATTGGTTAAACGAGAACCTGCTGACTCTTAATGCTGATAAAACCAAATACATAACGTTTACCTTAAAGAACAGCAACTTGACCCCAGATCTACCTTTCTATATTGTGGCGCACGAATGTCGCAACCCTGCTACAACAAATTGCTCTTGCCCCAAATTAGAAAGTGTAAATGTTATCAGATATCTCGGCATACTCATTGACAAGAACCTTAGTTTCCGGCCACATATTGAGCTCACTACGACGAGAATCTGCAAGCTCATTTACATTTTTAAAAATCTTCGTCACGTGGCTGAACCTAAAATAATAAAAACAGTTTATTTCGCACTCTGTCAATCAATTCTCACTTACTGTTTAACATCTTGGGGTGGGTCCTGTAAAAGTTATCTTCTCAAACTCGAACGGGCACAGCGGTCGGTTCTTAAAGTCAGTTCATGCCTACCATTCTTCCATCCAACCTATGAGGTTTACCAAGCTTTTAATGTCCTCTCCATCCGTCAACTCTTCATTCTCCACACCATCATGAGGCAATACTCTCTCACTCCCTTTAATCCTCTCACGACAACAAATAAAAGGCGTTGTCACGTAGTGCGCAACAAAACTATTTTCAAATCGCGTTTCGCACACAGATTTTTTTGCTTCTTGGGTAGCCACTTATATAACAAAATTAACACAGTTCTCAACATAACTCCACTCACTAGGCAAAAATGTAAAACTGTAGTTACCGAATGGTTACATAAACTTAGTTATGACCAAACTGAAGAACTTATTACGACAGTCAAATGATTAACAAATCTTCAGTAACGGCTGGATACAACTCATATTTTGTTTCTTATTTCTTATTTTAACTTCCAACACTTATATAACTCTCTAATCATTCCAAATCTATTATATTGTACATATGTCTGTTAGTGTAGATATTAATTACCTAAATTATCACCTGGCACAAATTGTTCAATTGTTAGATTGTTAAATGGTTCATAGTATTATTTAGTGTATAACTATATTATTATTACCTTTATTTACACAAGAATTCGATCTTGTGCTACCGTCATACACCTGCTTCTTTGTGAAATCGGGGGAGGGCCTGGTGATCTGTCATACAGGATTTCCTAGTACGGACACCAGGCTCTCACACTGGTTATTAGCATACTGTCATTTTTTGTAGTAGCCCTAAGTATATCTCTGACCTTTGTGAGAGTAAATAAAGATTATTTGATTATTTGATTTATTTTATTTGAATGATACAGTTAGCATAACTGTCGCTTTGACGTGTCACTCGAATTTGTTAAAGACTATATTATGGGAGCTATTGTGTATAGGAATTTATTCTGCTGACCGTACAAATGACATGCAATTTGTGTCCACACAGATAATGCAATGTGACATCATCTTGAGGTATGCTCTGCGTCTGGTGCAAAAAATGGCCAGTTTACTATAATTATTTAATAAGATGACCGTCGAGGCCATTAGTCACAAACAGATAAAATAAGAACTTTTTCTGTTTTTAATCTTAAGACCAAATTAACTTGTACAAAAGAGATCTGTAAACTCATATGAGAATTAACGGCCTTAAAACTATAATTGACTAAGAGTTTCTTGTAGAAGGAAAACATCGTAAGAATCGCACACTGTAAGGACTTAATATAATATAAACACACCGAATACTCATGTTATTTACAAGAAGGTTAGTAAAAAAAACACAGTTAGTAACACATATTTACTTCTCAGAAAAACTCCCAACATACAAGACACTCCAATAATTGGTTAGTTTTTTTTTTGCAAAAATGGCGGTAGAGGCTAATTAATTAACCACTAATGATAAATGACGTTAGTTGCAAAGTGCACATGCGATATTTTGTAAAATGCATAAAGTATTTTATTTTATAAAAAGCCAACCCAAAATACCAAGCGACTTACATCGGGGTGAACGACATCTCTACGCCTTAAAATGAAGTTAAAAAAATACTCGATGCCAAATGCGGTAAGCTTCCAAGTCCCTTTACCTTAACAGTCGAAACTAAAATGAAAACAAATTGTCCTGTAACAGCAGTTAAAAGTTGCTACGAGTATAATAAACTGTTATGATACAACGAAACCATTATCTAAAATCAGATAAGAAAATAATAGGTAGATCAAAATAATGAACCAATCGAACGTCAAAAACTACATAAAATTTAGGCAATTTACCCTTCCTCCATGTCGAAAGTAACCTTTTTAATGCCGAAAATAACTCGGATGCCACTGCGCGCCAAACTTTTTTTTAGCGGAACGGGTTTTTGCAGCACAGATTAAAGACGCACAGCCGGCGCCAGAGAAAAACACTAACAGACTGACGTGTGCAAGCCGCGGAACGAACCCTGCCATCTACTTGAACGCACGAAGGTTTTACATTGTACGCGTTATGTTACCGCTTTTGTAAAAGAGTGTTTTAACGACCTAGGCTTTAAGCAGCGATGGACGTGCGGTAACAACAAATGGAAGTAGGTAAATGCTCTTCGTTATTAAGGTATTTGAGTGGATAACCTCACTTTGTCCACACAACACACAACGTATATTTATGTTTGTAATGCCCGTATGACTTAATGAGCCGGCTATTGGGTTCGCGGCAAACTTCGCTTAAAGAAATGACGACCGTGAACTGTGAATCACGGTCTGTTGGTTTCAGCCGGTATGCAGACTGCACGGTTAATTCTAAACAGCCAGTTTGTTTATTTTTTAATCAGCCAACCACAAATTGGAACCGGTCAATCTGTTATTTCCTGGAACGTTCCATGCAAGCTAAGCTGGTTACAGGACGACTGAACTGTGACCTGACAAAAAGGACAGGCAAGTGGTGCAATACGTATGTAGTGTAGTAGAAAAAACACACCTCTTTCTACTCATAAGAACATTGGACAATGTTTACGAAAAAGTAAAACAATCCGGTTAAATTATGTAAAGAAAAGGTGCAAATCGCCATTATATAACTACCATCATCATCACGCAGCTGCTGTTTGTAGGTAAATGTTTTTATCCAAACAAGGAGAATAAGGACAGTGTCAGATACTTGTCGGTTTATTACGTGATACGCATGAGAATCATAAAGTTGCATTTTTTGCTCGCGGTTCAAATCGATCTAGGCAGGTAAACAAGTTTAAGACAAGTTAAAATGATTGGAATGATGATTACATTCTATGCGTTAAAGATCCACTCAGATAGTTAAAATAAAAAAGGCTTATTTACAAGGGGCTGCTAACAATAAGTTACGTGCCGTGCTATTTTCACATGCACTTAAAAGTTTTACTTATGGCAAGCTTTAAGTGGACGAAAGCGGCTTCTTATGCTAGCAGTTATGCAAGTATAAACTTGTGACTTTTTCTCCTGCTTAATCTTATCTTCCTATACCCAGACACGCAATATCACGGACGGATAAATATCATATATAAAATAGTTTATTTCATGCCTTTGTTGTATAGTCTATTATTGCTACGTTATACTAGAATAAAGACTGTAAAATGAATGAAAACATATTCGTAGTTAACACGATCGTTACACACATGTCCTTACTATTGGCACATGTGTGCCTACAGGCGGATAATGGTTTCTAGGCGTATTGTCAGGTTAGGTCAATGGAGCTCGAAGGCCACCTGAGATCATTTATCTGGCTGCTACGAAACATGTTAATTTGTAACTTGAATGTTCTATTTAAAGACAATTTGCCAACAAAACATACACGGCATACTTATGAAAATGTTTCATCTAAAAAATGTGCAAATATTAGATTATGAACGTCAAACTCTGTTCTTGCTTGAGGAGCATGGCCACGCGTAATGCAGCTCCCACACTTGTTGTTATAAATGTTATATAACGTTATAAAACATTTTATCACAAATTATAACAAAACTTATTCATTGTTATCATGACTTTTTACATGTTATATAACAAATTACAACACGGTAACAAACATGTTATATATTTTTACCCGCGTGAGGAGCATTTGATATACTTAACTAACAACAAAATGTTATGAAGTGTTACTGGATGTTATCGTGTTTTATAACGTTATTATAAGACATTCATATCAGCAAGTGCGGGGTACCATAATTTTTGACATATCTTAATTAAGAGATAGGTAACAGTTTAAAATTGGACACACATCTTTCACGCCACTAAGCAACTACGAGCCGAAATTTTGTTAACCGAAAGTTCGAAGACCGGAATATTATAACTGTGACGTAAAAACCTTAATCATCGAGGGAATGGTTGCTTCCACGCCAAGATGAAGGCTAGATGTTAACCTAAAAATAAAACCACCAGCACCACCACCCAAAGTACCCGCAGAAACCCAACAATGCGTGAAAACACCACCACCACTACCATTTAGCTATGTTCACTTACCCATGTTTCAATATTGGCCCATTTTGCGACGACTTAGAATATAAATTTAGCAACGACTTTGTGGTGGTAAATCTAGAGGAAACGAACAAAACATTAGTGGACTATAATGTATGGTGCAAACAAAAATAACAGTACTAAAACTACTAAAACGTTTACGGTCATGGATATTAACTGGAGACCACTATAGAACCTTGTCGGATACTCATTACATAAATTTGTTTTTGTGGTTGATGTTACGACAATGACTTACAGCTTAGGTACAACTGACCAAAATTAGTATCATAAATATGAGGAAGGTTTAGCTCACGTTAGGGCCAAAGCACTCAGAAACAGAAGCGAGTACCGTTTCTGCTAAAGGGTATTGGGTAAATTTGTTTGAAGAATTTTGTCTTTTTTTTTTCAGCGGCCACGGTGATTTTTACATAGTTATTTAGAGAACCTCGACATACACATAGATATTTATAATTTATGGCGTTGAATAATACCGGAGCCGAGATATTTAAGATTTAAGTGTTCAGTTTTTGATACTAAAAGTACGCCCACTTAAGTAATACCATTACATAACAAAACATGTTTATTTTGAATTATTCTACTCGTATCATAATTTACCACTTTTACTAATGGCCGCTCACCTTGAAAATGTATGACTTTAACAAACGACAACACTTACCCAAACCCCTTTAAATGAGAAATAGAAATCATTGGTCAGTTGTGCCACGCAATTGTGCCATGGGGAAACCTTTATTACGACAGGGTTCTTCGGTGGGTCAACTTTTAAAGTCCTCGAAATGACACTCAAGGAAACATTGTTGCGTACTGTCAGGGACTTTTAAACTGGATAAACAAGTTTGAGTTATGTGGCCGGTCATTAGACAAATATGTTTCCTTGACTGTACGTTATTCTCTAACATCTCAGCGTTGTGTTTGATGCAAGGTTTATTAACAAACCATACTATTTTAGCCCTTACTTGCAGCTAATAGGTACAAGAGACAACAGGTAGACTGAGGTTGCAGACTTTCATGTTTTGTCATACCTTCATCATGAGACCTTCTAATGTACAGAAATACCGGCTTGATTCGTTTCAGGGAGGTACCATGATAGGCCTTAATAAAATAGTTTGGGATGAATGTAAGGGACACAGCTATAGCAGTTCCACATCCCTGTCTCTTTCTCTCACATTTAAAAGTCATTTCATGGTAACCCCCTAGGTAAATGAATAATTTGCGGTTGGATGTGGCCAAATAGCACGGTTGGCATTAATAAAGAACTTGCGGTCGATCGACGGTTACGTTTAATAATGATAACATCAAATAACTAATTTGAAGAAACTAATACACAAACAAAGTTGTAATTGTAATGAAAAACTAGATTTGTACGTTTCTATTTTTGTTACATTTGTTTCTTTTCAAGAAATGTTTTCTTGAAAAGGAAAACGTACAGACATACTTTTTCATAATATCTACAACATATTCAAAAATTGGAAAAATTGGACTCAGATCAAGGGAAGGGAAAGAGTCTAATGTCAAACAATACTGACTCAGGACATTTTCAAACTGAAGACTAAAGTAAAGTGCCATGCTCGAACAACGTGAAGGATTTTTCGATTAGACAGAAATTTTGGTACGTCTAACAAACATCCATATGCAAAAATAAATACTTAATGATAAGACTAAAACTATTAAAAAAAAAGTCAATTGAAGATGATCCCGGAGACGTACTCGCAAGCCAAGCATAAAAATAAGTGATTAATAATTAAAATTACTGAACGACATAGCAAAGTTAACAATTACATCAATAAGGAAATGTAATGCAAAATCAGAAAAATAAGTGTAATACGCATTTATACGAGCTCTCGCCGGGATCATCCTATATTGATCCAATTAACGCTAATACTGCGCTGCACTTATGCTGCACTTACGCTGTACTTATGCCATCGTCAAATAAATAATACTTATCAAACTATTAAGAAAATTTTGGCGTCAGTGTCATATCAATTTGAACTTATCTCACGGATATTTTTTATATAAACTACCTGTGCACAATTACCTGGATCTCTATTCCACTTTCTTATTCCCATCCATTCCCATCTTGCTTTCATAACCATATTGTTTTTTGTAGTCGTTATCATAATGTTAACAAAATGGTGACAACAAAGTGGAATACAGCGCGGCTAGCGCAAGCAAGAAAAACACAAATAAGGCTACTGCTAGCCGTACAGGTAACCGTACAGTATAACCGTGTAATTAGTCCAACGTTCACAATATATTCTAACACATGCCATAACAAGAATACTTGCCGTATAAAACAAAAAAGTAGTTCACTTGACAGACCTAGGACACCATAGTATACTAACTAACACCCGTATTTATAGTCAAGAAAAGTAATTACTTAAGTAAAAGTAATGACTTAAGCAACGATTTTTATATGACTTTTGACACTACTAATAGTCAAGTAATTAGTTTACTTCACTATAAATACGGATGTAAGTAATGCCACAGTATAAACAGAAGTTCATCTTCAAACAAAGTTATATCGCGCTGCTTGCATGTGTGCGTCTCTCAAAGTCAACAGAATGCACTAAGCCGGCTAAGTCAGGGCCGTGCCATTGCCACGTTTGGTTGCGTGCCTATTAAGACATCGAGGGACGCGCATCGATGCAACCCTAGTGCCCGAGCGGCAATAGGTAACAGAAACTCCTAGAGGGCCGAGACGAACTACTGTTCTATTTATACTATGGTAATGCGGTTGAAAAAATCACAATAGTATTTTATTAACAGAATCTATAAGGTTTAAATTAGAACGATTGCGAGTTGGATTCAAGTGGAAATGTACTGCTTTTTTATATTGGACGGCAGTCAGCATAGCAACCTACCTGTTGTTGGGTATCAAGCCCTGCGCGTTGAAGTCTCCAGTGGAATTCCAGCGTTTGGTGAGATTGAGGCCTCCGGGGGACTGACTCTGGTTGCTCGAGGTTGAGTTATTGCGGGATCTACGATAAACTGCTATATAGCTACTAGCCACTAACATTTGCTGCAGAGAAACCAACTTGATAATTTTATTGTTCTACACTCTCAGTTTCATTGTAATATTTTGCACTTTTAGAATTATAGTGACCCAATTGAACAGTTCAGCTTTCGTCATTGAGTCATAAATTTATTGTTACAGAGACCTCGCTCGAATTCCAAAATTTGATAATCAGGTCACTATAATTCGGTGACTTAATTTTAGACTAATACGTGACCAGCAAATTTATCCACTAGCCCGATGAGATATTTGATCGGGAGCATCTCAGGATTAGTCAGGAATTATGGGGATTTTCATCACCAGGCAATAAATTAAGTATCAAACATCCTTTCGTAGTGTTCATATACTCGTATATGTGTAGTTTGTAGAACTCCAGACATCTGTCCTCTAGACTCACAGGTATGCATTATCTGTCTGTCAGTGTTAGAATTTTATAAAGTTGATTAAAGAAATAATACTTGCTGTCATTTGTTGGTTGACTTTGAAAAAAAAAACCACCTTTTTTATTCCATTCCGGCTTCAAGGAATCTCTCCAAATTCCAAGTTTCTAGGTCCTACGATTTAGGCTGTGAGTTATCTGTCAGTCAGTTACGTCAAAGCATTCATAATCACTACATAGTATAAAACAAAGTCGCATTCCGCTGTCTGTCCCTATGTATGCTTAGATCTTTAAAACTACGCAACGGATTTTGATGCGGTTTTTATTAATAGATAGAGTGTTTCAAGAGGAAGGTTTATATGTATAATAAATCCTGTTTCATGTACGGGTGTTACAGAAAACTCACATAAACCGAAGCGAAGAAGGGCGGTTCGCTAGTTATGTATAGAATAAAGAAAAAATAAGGTATAACCAGCACGCAGATGACATTATTGAAAGAAGTCACCACTGCGCAAGAGCACCTGCGCACCATAGTTATTGCAGGTGCGTGCCATATGTTTGAGGAAAAAACCAGAAAACACTGGATCTGACAATGATAATTCCATTATAAACTACAGAAAAAACATAGGCATTCATTACTAGGATAGTGTAAAGGATGTTTAGTTTTGCCGGGTATTACATGTAAAACATTCAACCTTTTCAGATCTAGTCACGAGTGCAGGTCACTGATATTTAATCAGACTTTTAGGGGAAAAACATGGTTCTTCCCTCGAATTTGTCCGAAGAAGTTGGTTTCTCTGTCATGTACTCTAACATAGCAATAATAATAAACATATTGCAATAAACATAGATAACAATAAAGAGTGAAAAGCTTAGCTTTTAGCAAATACTAGGTAGCTCAGTGATTACAAATAACAAAACAATTTTCATAACAACAACAATAGAAAGTAGGAACACTTAAGACAACGAAGTCTTGGCCCATTTTGATATACTGAACTCAACACATATAACATACGCAAGATCTAGATTGTAGGCCGTATTAAAAGTGAACTTGATCGTGATGTGTTTCATGCTCTCATGTGACATCAGAAATGAAATTACAGTTTTCTATGACTTTCTGAGACAGTTTAATAATATCCCTAAGTATGGATCCCTAGTACAGCTCTTAAATTTTAATTCCTATTTTTTAAAGGTATAAGCTTTAAGTTCAGTATATCACTACAGACTATAGCTAGAGGAAAGAAATAAGAACAGGCTTTTATGGAGGAGATGGATTACGGAAAGACGTAATGAACTAATGAGTTTCAGTTAACTTATATGTAGAAAACTACACTTTAAAACGGTATCCTATCGCTTTCTTTTGCCTACTGTTGAATTTGTCCATGAAATATTTTTTCGTACCCAGTTTTTCCAGAAAAGTAAAGCGGTTTCAGAAAGAAAGGTCATTATTACATTGAAATTATGTTCAGAATATTCTGAAGTCTACCCTTTCAGGTATTACAGTGTACTGTTTAATCTAATTTGAACTTCCGATAGTCGCGCCGATGCTTCTCGCACGACAGTCACTCTGCGGCCGATACGAGTGTAAAGCGCTATGAAAATGTATAGTGCCGCTTCTGTGATTTGCGGCCGAAAACAAAGCGAGTCACACGTGGCTGAGCCGCTAATCATTCTGTTAGCGCCGCCATAGAAGGAAAGCTTAGAGCAGTTAGGACCGACAGCTTCGTGGTCGCTATTGGTCAATCTGCAGTTTCAATACGAACCTAGAGCATTAAAATTGCCATTGACCAATAGCGACCACGGCTGTCGGACATGACTGCTCAAAGCACTCCGTCTATGGCAGCCCTTAGTACTTACAAATACGACGTCGTATAAGCTGTCGGATAAGTTCGTATTCATCTTGCTTATCAATTGGTACTAAGGCTGACAGAGAAAGAAAATGAATACCTAGTGTTCCGACCAAAAACAATGTCGTATGTGTTTCACCATTTCGCGCGTGCAAGTCGGATCAGACGCGATCCACGGAAGTCCATCTTAGCTTAACCACCAGTACAAGACCTTACAAGTTTACCTATAGCAATAGTTATGTAGAGAAGTCTTCTACTCATTTCCTAACAGGCGCTTCCAATTTGTTCCATAAAACGATAGGACTGACGAATATCTTCACGAGTTTGATCCAAGCTTGCAGACATGCCAGAAGGGACGCAGCTATCTGTTAGAATGGGAGACGTATATAACTTTCTCGTTCTAACAAATAACGCTGCCAGTCAGGCTGTTGTTCTGTGGGGTCCATTAGACATTAAACTTCTGAAGAAAATCGTTGGTATTATCCTTTTATGGAACAAATGCTTAATGTTATACAGATTCTAGTCTATGAAATGACAGTACTTCCCTACATCAGAGCCTGTAATGTTACCTGTAAGGCTGCGGCGCCAGCGTGACATGCGGCGCAGGAGTGGCGCGGGGGGAGGGAGACGGTGCGGGGGACAGGGACGACGATGATGCCGGCGAGTCGGACTGTAAAGAGCCCGTCGATTGGTGCTGCGGGCCGCGTCTGGAACCAAAGACACAGCATGAGTTTAATAAGAAGAACAATGTTTAGCCTAAACTAATTCAGAGAATTAGACTGGCTCAGTTCTGCCAAGTCTTAGCTCTGACAAGAACAAAAAAAATCTTCAAAGATGGCATATTTCCAATGGAATTACAAATAGGACTTTGTACCTCCTTTTTTATCTTCATCTATCTTGTATTGTTTTCTTTTTTAACCCCCTAAGCAAAAAGAGAGGTGTGTGTGTATATGTCTGCCTGTGGCATCGTAGGTCCTAAACGGACGAATCGATTTAGATGCATTTTTTTTTATTTATAAGCAGGTTTTCTAGTGGTGGTTCTTAGCTAGGTTTCATCAAAATCGGTCAGGCCCTTTAAGATATATCAGCTCTGAAAGAGGGGTCACCATTATATGGCGGATTTTTATCAATCTTATTATTTTGTACAGTCACCAGTTATAATATATGATCCAACATTGGACTCATATTATCATTGATGAGTGCGAGTTACATATTATGAGGATTATTGCTAGTGACTGTACGATAAAGGGTTTCTATTGTTTTGCTAGCTCACAGTACACTCAGTTGCTACTCATGTTTTCCTAAAGACAGATGCCGGATACGTAATTGATTATAACGTCACGCGCATACATTACATAAGGTAAAAACTGTGTTTAACTGGTATACCGCTTGGGAGGTCTCATCCATTTTTCATACGTTTAGTTTCAATGGAAGTACACGATTAACGTTAAGAATTCAACCGCTTCATTAGCAGTTGCCAAACGAAACAATGACGCAATCAGTGATTGATTCAAGTCATCGCCAACTGAATTAATGGATAACTATTGTGGCAATCATAAATGATTCGAAGAACTAAGTGAGAATGATCAGCGACGTAATGATTTGTGGTTTTGGGCATAGTTAAAATACATTTTACGATGTTTATAATACTTTCTGATAGAATGTGCACTGACGCTAGTCCTGTTGGTATAG
Source organism: Acleris laterana (assembly GCA_963966035.1). Classification (NCBI taxonomy): domain Eukaryota; kingdom Metazoa; phylum Arthropoda; class Insecta; order Lepidoptera; family Tortricidae; genus Acleris; species Acleris laterana. The sequence continues at coordinate 871,424 of OZ014452.1, forward strand.
GGGTGTCACTATGACAGTGAAAACGGTAAGTTTTTTTCTTGTACTTATAAATTACACTGAAATAAGATTTTTAGAATAAGCCTGGCCTTGTTTTGTTGTGTTGTGGAAAATCCATGACCATAATGGATAAGTTTAAACGTTTAGACTAACGGGATAAAAATCTACCCTTTTTAACCCTGGAGAAATGCATTTACGCATACGGGACCAGGTCGTTAGGACTCACAGACCAACAATTCTCCCTCCACGCCGTTGTCGGCGGGGGCCACAGGTTCTGCTGGCGCATTTGAGTATGCTCTTTATCGGTAGACGCGCTTAGCGCGGGCTCTGACCCTCGAAAACTGCCCCGGGATGTGATTCTCTTAAAAATGCGACAACGAACGATCGAGTGAATGTCACAGCGGCGAGTTTAAATAGCAGTAGTAGTAGTATTGAAAATGCACGCGCTAAAATGTGTTTTGTTCGCTCTGACGGGACTACTTAAACTCGCCGCTGCGAGATTCACTCGTTCGTTCGTCCGACTGCGTTTTTGAGAGAATCACACCCCAGGGCGCTTACAGTTTTAGAAAATATCTACCCAACGTCAATTGTAACACAAACTAAACATCGTTCTGCATTATTATTACTACGAATATAAATGTTCCTTTACCTGACTGACTGACAGATTGAGCCTAATCGATTGAGCGTAGAAACATGCAGCATGTACTGATATTCTTGTGATAAATTATACCTTTGTGGTAGTGAGGAGGCTGTGGAGCCGTAACTGGAGGTCCGTTTAGCTGTCTCTCTGTAGGAGGGCTGTCGTAACCTCAGCTCTCGCGTCGGAGTACCCGATGATCCTGAAAATATAAAAAATACCATTAGCATCAAAGCGATCAAATGATTTACTGAATTTTTCAAGTAACTACTCCTACTACCCAACTATAGCTTAGCAAAATAGAATTTGTAATTAATGTGAGCGCTGTTTGTAAACAAATTGGTAACATTATCAGACTTTAATTATTAAAACCACTACTTATTATGGTATTGAGATTTGTGAGTACACTTGTTGTTTTGCCAAGATATAAACTGCATAGTAGAGACATTAAAAATATTTTATGGGTAAATTTTGGTCCTTTCGATAGTAGAGCTCATAGGTACTAGATATGTTACTTCACCTTTTTTACCAATTAGTAGTGAATGCTATTTGTTGGGCAATCAATGACCTATTAATACTTACCTATCGTGTTATAAGTAATTTTACAATAATCAACTTATTGCTTGCTATTGCATGATTTGCATGCAACGTCGGCACGAAATATTTGTCCTCAATATTCGACAAACTTCAATATTCCTCAATATTCGACAAATGTATTTACCTTCATAATATTTGTTTATTTATAACATGATGTTTTTTGTGTGTTCCCTCACCAAGTGTTACTAAGAATTCCTTGGATTAACGCTCTAAAACTGTCTATGTTGCAGTCAACAGTGCGTTTTTGTTGTTATTTTCGCCAACCTTTTTTGGAAAACAACTAGCAAAACGTCATATTACCAGGTTAGATAACCCACTTAAGTCCACGTCTCAATAAACCAGTTTGACCTTGTGCAAGGTCCAACCGCATCGCTGCCACCGTAGTCTTTAAGTTGCCACCCAGTGCGGGCTGTGAACTAGCATAGAAGCATCCTCAGGGTTAGTAACGTTTAGGAGTCTTCATATTGTATCTCGCTGTGCTCCTCGCGCTGCCGCGATCTTACCCTCTCTGTCCACACGCTCTACATGCACTTATCCGCGACGCTTCGCACTAGGTGGTTTGACCTGCACCCACAAAACCGAAAACAAGGAGCAGTGGGCATGAATGAAAAACCAGACGTGCCGGCATGAAGAGTAACGTGGCCACACTGCGTATCTGACTCCTTACCTCGCTACTTCCCATGCCAACTCGTCGAGTTTATGGCAGTGATACTAGAGCCCACTTACCTTCCTTCCTTTCATCCTTCTCCTTACAAAATACTAAGTTGCTGACCTGTGTAAGCACCATTCCGCTGAGCAGTAGGCGCTGTAGGAGCCCTTCCTTCTAGTGCGTTGAGCCTCCGCAGCGCATCGGCCAGGGTGGAGCGGAGGCAGAGCAGTTCCTCGGCCTGCCGAGAGCAGCGGAGCTCGAGCTCCGACACCCGCGCCGCCAGCCCGGCGCCTTCGCCCTCTAGCATCTCATCTGGAAGAAGAAAGGGGCCAGGTTATTGCTGGGTACAGAAGAATAGAACGGATATTTTTATAACTGCGTCTATGATAAGTAAATATTTGAGGAATTACCACATTTACCTTCTCATTCATAAAACCGGGGGACTACTAGTTGGTCATAAGCTACATCTCAAAATTCATGTACCGTAAAACGGAGAGAGAGAGAGATTCAGGGGAGACGTAACGTTATTGTCCAAATTTAAAAAAAAAAATCGTATTTGGGACAAGTTATGACTTATTTTAAATTGTGTCCCTACTCACCCCTTAATTCATACTCATCCCGTTTTACGGTACCTACCAAAAATATCAAACTGACATGGGGATATTTTAAAGCCTAGGACATTTTTGATGTGTGGATATTAATATTGTTAGCTCACTACAGTAGAGTAGACTACAGTAGAGTTGTTCCATAACCATCTGTTATCTTACAAATGGACAAATATAGAAAAAAGTGTCACGTATGTTACAGTCCAATTAAATGCCCCAGAAGCAAAATTACATGAGACCACCTTGCAACCACATCCATATAGGGACTCCCGATGTTTTCGAGCCGAGCTTAACAAGCCCAAACAGGTTTCAGTGTTGCGACCTTTCCAGAATTAAAACGTAACAATTGCGACACAACTTTCAGGCCGACTTCACACAAGTGTTGACCAAGTTACGAATACTATTGTGTCGCGAACAATTGGTTATTGTAGAATTGGCGACATGTGCAACACGGGACTTTGAGTCTTATTGATAGACAATAGGGGGATTTGTGAGGCGTTTTTGTAATGAGGACAAGTCATGGTGACGAAAATGCATCAAGGACGTTGGATGGTAGGTGAATACAGATCTACATAGATAAAGATGTAATTTTATACGATTGTACCATCGGCCAAGAAAGTGGTCTACCAGTTTTGACAAACGTTTCTGTGAGATCGAATTATCGCTAAGGTTGACACTTGTCACCGGCATAATATTATTGCAAGGAAAAACCGAACTTGCTGTATCATGACGTGCAATAGAATTTCAACCGTAGGGTGGTATACCGCATTTTAGGCCGACTGTACGTGATGTATTGTCACTGGAATGCCGTTTGACCTGTGTAGTGTAAATAGTCCGTTGGTCAATTTATTAAACAAAACACATGTAGACATATAGGTAGTATAATATATTGTATAAATATATTTAAATTACTTGCGTATAGGAATTGGAAGTCCGTAATTAACAGTTAGTACGTAAATATTATGAAAAGTGCAAGTAACTAGCAGGAAGTTTGGTTTATATCCGCCTGTTGAACAGGTCAAGTCTTCAAGGTCTTGCATTCTTCAGTTGCATTTCTTGCAAGTCAATGCAACAGTAAACAAAGAGCTACTGTATTTTTTATTAAAAAGCACTAAATAAGTGAAATACTTTTAGGTACTTTTAAATATCAGAGGACAACCTTCCACAAATTGGACTAAATTAAATGGCTTTGTTTTGGTAAAATGGATTTAAAATAGTCTCCGCTATTATCAAGAACTTATGTCGTGTCAATTTCTGTGGGAAACTCAATAATCCTAGACCAGTGGTTTCCAAAAATATCGGAACTTGACTGCCAACCGAACGACCAGGCCTGGTGATATGTTACGACTACGGTTTGCAAACCCGATACCAATTGAAAGTGCTTGATTGTTTTGGGGATTTGAAGCAAGTATTCGCCCATACAAAACCGAACCCAAAAATCTGGTGCCTGGAAACCCTAGTTGCAACTGTCATCCTATCCGTTTACGGCCCACCTAATGTTCCTAAAGACTAGAACTTTCCTAAAGTATCCTACTCAGAGTACTCAGAGTACTTTATGAAAGGCTGAGCTAGACTAGATCTATCTTCCTGCAATACACTGCGGCAGAATGCTAAAAGGGATCATCTTCTTACTTTACATTGTTCTATTGTCTTCTGTGTGCGTTGAACAAATATTTTCTATTCTATTCGATAACTTACGCCAAGCTGCATACACATCGTTCATGGTGTCTCCTGGCGAGTCACTGGCCCTAGAACTCCTGGACTCCCGATCTGCATGGCCGTCCATCGCTACACGATCTTCTACCACATTTTAAGATTGTTTCGTTAATTCGCTTTATTCTTCGGTATGATTTACATTATGGCGCGTGAGTTTAAATTAAAGATATACGGTACAATAAAGTATTTAGAAATAAAATAGCGATCCCCAATTATTCATATTTGATTGACTTCGTTGGCAAAAACAGATTTGCTTACAATACAATTTTAGCACCGCCCTTTTGGGCGTTTCGTCACTAAAGTTAGAGTGACAGACTTATATAATACATTTAACGTCTTAGTAACTACATACAATGATTATGTAATAAAATTCCAACTGATAGATGCGTGTGGTAGGACCTTGTATAGAATAACAGGGTCCGCTACCACCATTGTGTTACACTTGAGTAGGAATTTATTTATTTATTTTAGGAAGACTTACAGACTAGTACAGGAAAGTAAGAATTAGGTATATATGACCACTGTAATTGTAATTGCTGATGACAAGTATGAATGAATAATGAATATTCGTATTGTTGTGTCCCATTAGAGGAGAAGACTAGCATCAAAATATAAGCGTGCCATCTAATTCCTCAAGGTTTTGGGTTTTGGAGATCCAAGAAAATAATACAATCTTAAGAAAGACCAGCTCCCTACTTCACCATCCTGACAATATAGGTGACCGGTGACAATTCGGTTAACGTCGCAAAGTTGACAAGGTCTTATCACTGGGAATCAATATCATGATTCATGATGGTGAATAGGGGCAGGTGGTCTCGAGCCCTATAATAACATTGACACTATGATAACACGCTCCCGTGTGCTATTCTATTATGTTCTATGGCATAAAGATCAATTATATTACTTTGTAACCAATTAAGATTTCTTTATTTGAGGCTTGTTTTGCTTAAACTTATTGTAGGGTAATAATATAATCAATGTTAAGGAAACAATTCCAAAGTGTTGGAACCCGCGACGCGTCTTGTTTCTCGTTACTTTCCAATAATGCTAAGAATTCCGACTTAGCGGTACCACCGAGAATTTGCATAAGCCATTTGAAACCTGATCCGTCCCTAACTGTTGTTCGTACTAAATGAGTTTGGGTGAAGTTTTGTAGCATTTTAATTTGTGTCAAAGCTAGGGACACAGTAAACATTACTTTATTTAAAAGTGGACTCGACTGTATGTGCAGTATTTGTAACGAAAATGTTTAGCACTTTAGTCATCAAATGACAGATGGCGATGACAATAACATTTACAATGACAAGGTTAAGTATGCTAATTTTTTTTTATTGGGTGACTGTATGTAACCGTGTATTTTGCTCAAAATCATATGAAAATTCAACTTTACTTTAAATGTTTCATGAAATTGACCTTAAAATTGTATCTTAGTAAGATAATGGTAATTTTAATTTTAGTGATTGGAAATCTCAACCAAGTATTAACTAACACGTAAATTAAAAAAATGGTCCTTTGACCCGGATATTCCGATTTCTTTCATAATGTATCGAACTGGCCACCCCAATCACCGGATTTGTCCACATTGTACACAAGTAACATTAATTTCCTTAAATGTAACGTTTCATAACAGTAACGAGGTGAGCTTTGCCGAATAAGTGACCGATAATTAAAGAGGTTAAGTGATTCTTAAACGGTTGAGTTAACTACCGTCATTACATCGGCACACGTGGTTATTAGCTCACCCTAAGGCATTACTTGTATTTGTCAATTGAATACATAACCTTTCTTTTTTCAAAAGCAGGTTACTTAATTAACAGGAAATGGTACAAATTTTGGATGTGACAATCTCTTCATATTTTGCGAGACTAAATTATTTTAATAGATTACTTACTTTTTTTTCCTTCATCTCTAATTTTGAATAATTATTTGAGTAAAAAAAAAAAAGAGTATAGCACTACCAGAACCTTCCGCTCCTGCATAACAACAATGATTTTTCTGTTTCACACAGTCTTTTAATTTGGGTAGTCTGTTTGTTTCGGGAAAAAGACGAACCCTCTTATTCAAAAACGGACAATAGCTAAAATATAATTTGACCTTATCTGTCAGTGTGACATTTGCATCTCACAGAGAGTGACAAATGAGTGAATAAGGGGGGAAGGCTCTAGGAAGCACTGGGTTACCGAACGAGAACATAAGAGCGGCTTCGACTCAGGGCCGGAGCAAATTATGGTCCTAATGGTAGGTTCCTTGTTTTTAGAGTTTTCAACATTGTTAGTTTTCCCAACATTTTTACAGTTCTGAAGTCCTATAAAAAAACCCATCCACGCACTTCTTTCTGATTGAATAGTTAACTGAACGAGGATGCCTGTGACATATAATGGTTTTAAAGCCCATATTTTCTTAATAAATGACGTTATTCATAGACAGTAAGGATGAAGCTTTGGGGCCCCTTATGAAACGGACCCCTGAGAGGTCCATATGGACCGCAGAAAAAAAAAGGCAGATATTTTTTTACACTCATTTAAACAATGCGACTAACTTTGTCAGAATTCAAATCCCACACAGTGTTAGTAAAAAATTCAATGAATTTGTTAATTGGATACCTAGGTGAAAGGTTTAGCCTGAAACTGAGTCTAATTACTTGCGCTGTTTAATTTAATTAAAAACGTAAGAAATATGCTACTTCAATTACGTTACGGGTTAGGTAGTGAAAGTAGCCGTTTTAAAATTTAAGTTGCCATTTATGTTAAGAGTAAGACATAGGTACATCATATAATGTTATGTATAAGCATTGATTTAGTATATACTAGATACACAATCCCGCACAAAACTTTATTATAAACTGTCCCAAATGACATTGATAGCTGCATTCAGATACATGCTAACATTGCTAACATCGCAATTTTTTACCTTAAACATTCATGCAAAAAAAACTCAATATAATAGCAGTCAAGTGTCAAATTTGCAAACTAATCTTTTAAAATATTTAAAACTCTTTAGTGAAATCGCCATTATCGTACTATTTATGACAAAAGTGGACATCGAATGAATGGAGACGAATTTCTCTATTTATATTGTATTAGTTTTAACGAAATTACAAATTACACAAAAAAACTTTTGACATGTTTTATAAATGCTGTCATTGTATTACACAACTTAAGCTATATATATACAATAATAATAATAAATAAATTAATGTAAAGCAAGGTTTAAAAACCCGTCCCGTCGATTGTTTTTATTCAAATTTTAACGTTTAGGTATCCTTTGTCACCTGGAATGGTGAAATGATTCTAACGATACCACACACATATAAATTGGCTCAGGTGTTCAAAGTTATGTTGGAATAAAGAATTATACATACATACATAAATGAACCATTAAAATATTACACTTTACTCCAGACAAGGCAAGATCTTACCTATCATAACCAACCTAGCCTAACCGGTTACGTATCATAATATGTACATAAAGTTCAAAATACATAATGGGTCATAATTCATAATGGTCATAATATTATAATGGTTTTTTTTTGAAACCCTGAACTTTTCAAGATTGTTATACAACAAACCTAACCTAACCTAATGGGTTCTATACAATGGGCTTTTAAAAATATTGAAAAGTTTACTTATTATGACCATTATGTAATATGACCCATTATGTATTTTGAACTTTACATATAGGTATTATGATGCGATCCCAACCTAACCTAATTTCCTTGAAATAAGTTAAATTTATTATATAATTGTACGAAAATGGGTCAAGCACACAACAGACGATTTATTTGCCTTGAATAGGAGATCACCCCTATCTCGTGCTAATATTGCGACCCATTTTGCACGTCGTAGAGGATTTCGTGGAAAGCTTAAATTTAAAAATTAAAAATATTAAAATTTAAAAAAGTAATAGCTACTCCATAATAATTTTGTTCCTTGGTAAGTCATAATTTGTGTGCACAAAATAAATTCCTAAAAATCATGAAAACATTATAATTTTAGCTAGAAACGTTTATAAATAAATAGAACTTCGTAAAATAAGACATTCCATCCTTTTTATTTGTTTTTTTGTTATTACTTTTGCAGTTTTTCACCACACATTTTGTCATGATTGACAACTGCCACTGTCTGTGGTCGGAACAAGACTAATAGCAAAACTACTGCCCAAGTCGATTCGGCAGTAGTTTTGACTTGCCATTTTTTCGTGCTGATTGTGTATCTAGTATATACTAAATCAATGTGTATAATTTTAGATAGTGATTAATAACTACCTGGAGTCACGGAGATCAAGGGGCAAGAGTGAAGTAAAATGTTGAAAATGAACACTTGAGGAGTTTTAGTAAAAGGGTCCCGTTTTTACCCTTTGGGTACGAAACCCTAAAAAACGAGGTTACAAACAAAATGACGTCATTCCTACCACTAGTCCAAAGCGGGCGTAGCAAAAGATATTCTATTTTCTCAGTTAAAAATTAAGAAAAAAATCGTTTTCGAAACCCGATTTTTACACGACTGCCCAAAAAAGGAGCGTAATGTTTTCAGCTATGTACCTACGATCCTTTATTCCACCATAACTTCTAAACGCCTGAGCCGAATTAGATGTCTGTGATAGCGTTAGGATGCTTTCGCCATCCTGGGTGACATAGGATATCTAAACTGTTAAAATTGAAATAAAAACAATGGCAAAATGTTACTATCATAGGTATATCGACGACAATTAAAAATGCAGACGGCTTTTTATTTAGTTATTATCAGACCACCAAAAAAAATCTGGTATCAATTAGGTGGTTTTAGCGTTATATAAGTAGGCATTCTTTCATTAATCGAAAACTGCTGAAGTATTTTTAATATACTGCATACATGAAAACAAAGGAACGATTTAATTGGACAGAATAAAACAAGAAAGTGAAGGAAAAAGCGACCGTACATTTGCACCAGGTACAGTACACCTACTAGTACTATCAGATAAAGGTTATCGCGCGGTAGGTACAGCACGCTAGTTCCGCCGTGATCCGTAATCAAGAGCAATAGGGGAAATCTAACCCATAGACATATTGCTAGGGTTCCGTATATATTTTTTGAGAATATTTTACTAATCTTGCGTGTCCAGTTGAGAATATTTTACTAATCTTGCTTTGCTTTTTATACTTCGCTATTTGTAATTAGTTGTTTGAGATTTTTATCATTATTTCAGCTCTAAGTCAACTGAGTTGCGCTGCGGCTATGAGATAATTTTTAAGCATAATAAAATGATTTGGCGAGAAAAAAAGAGCCTGAAGTGTTTTTAAGACTATTTCACCAAAAATCTATTAAATTTGATTAAAATTATTATCTTTAGAAGTAAGGGATGCTTTCCTAAGGCGATACGCTCCCTACTTTCGCGTGGCGGTAAAAGGTTCAGTAGCTTACGTGTCATTCTCAACTCTTCACCCTTAATACAGAGTGGGGTAGGCAGTGCTACAGAATTACCTACAGCTCTAAAAACCATTTTGCACCCTTTATAGTTTCCGTAAAGTAGGTAAACAATAAACCACTTCCGAAGGAACCCTAAAATCTCATGTTTATCATATAAACACATTCCCACGAGCGAGAAAGTTAACGGTCGTGAGAAAATACTTAGAAAAAGACGATTATAGTAATTGGACACTCGCTATTCTGAACTTTAACACGTCGTGATAAGGCCTGTGACATTTAAGTGTCGGGTCGCTCGACATGGCATAGGTTACCCGGTGATTCTTACGTAAAATAAAACGTTACAATTTGACCGGCGGCTGTAAGAGTTGTGTAACTTGAAAATAATGCTTTTTTTATTAGATATAAAATTTCATTGTACTATGTCTTCCTTGTCATGACTCAAGATGGATGCGACTTTATTAAAAAACCGGTCAAGTGTGAGTCTGACACGCGCACCGAGGGTTCCGTACCGTCACACAGTAGGTATTATAATTCGATTTGTATTCGATTTCGAATCGAATCAGCGCGAGCCCAACTAACACCGGTCATTTTTTGTTGTATATGTTGTTATTTTCGGGTTTGTACCATAATCATAGCAAATTTGACGTTTGTATGTTTTAACGATTTCATGATACAACATAAATACATACAATAATAAAAATACGCTGATAAAAAACCCCGTTATTATTTAACTTTTTTCTACTTGTTAGAAAATCCGCCGTCCCTACATATCGCTCCCCTACATGTACATATTTGATTTAAAAAAAAACCCTGTCTATTACAGCTGATGGCCGGACAGCGCAAGCATTATTTATAGGGTCCCGTGGATTCCCAAATGGGCATGGAACCCTCAAAACTAAAAAAAGAACCAGTAGTGGTCAACAAGCAGCTAGAAACCTAATTTTACTATTGGAAAATGTACGGACGTCTCTGCTTAGATATCTTTTTTTTTTAAGTCAGTGTTCAAATAATTTAATGGCGTCTTTAAAGTTCCCCAAGTGTTACACAATGTTTCTGCTAACTGTATCGACGATAGCATCGGAGAGCGTCTCACGAACCATTGTTGCGGGCTTGCAATATTTGCACTTGTTTAGTTGCGTGGGAGTCGAAACTGACGCGGCATTCTTTATTTAAACGTATTTGTTTTAATGAAACTAATTAGAAATAACATTTTTAAAGCATGGAGAAAACGTAGTAAGATCTGAGACCCATAAATATTTACTTTCTCAGGACTACAATCTTAAAATACAAATGCGATAGGACCCTAAGTACTCATATAAATATTTCACTAGTACTAATTATTTCACTAGCTGTCTTATCCCTACATGGGGACACACAATACGAACACTGCTGCTTGGCAAACAAACAACATAAACAAGGACAATTTTACAGACAGATTGTCAAACACAAAATACTTAAATATATTCTTTCCAATGCTTTATAACTACGCTACGAATAGAAATTATTACAACCCCGGTCAGGAAATAGACTTAATTAAAATAAAACCTTTACTACTGTTTACAAGTACCGATGCAGACAATACAACTGACTGTGTGCAAATTTAATTCACACATTTCATTGGAAAGTCTTCAATCCCACACCAATCAAATAGTATGTGGGAGAGATGATCTTTGACAGGCCAACACTTTCGACGTTACATGGAAACAAATAGACCAACATACGCTATCCAGTTTCAACAAGTATCAAGTATCAAAAGGCCACCGGCAATATCTGATGTCGGATCAGCTCGGATGTGACGTCACCGCGCCATTTTGTATTTCTAATACGTCAGATTACATTGAAATCCTGAGCGCGCGCGCAGCACTAACGAATAAATTATAGATCTAATAAATGGTTAGCAGTGATATAAAATACAAACGTGCAAGTGTTAGAAATCGTCGATAGAGCAATTAACAAGTTTTATATTTCATTAATTTAGGCGTTACCACACTTTCGCTTGTGGCCCATTTTCAAGGCTACTTTCAACGCAGCGCAGTGTTCTTACAAAACCAGGGACCGGCCCGCTATCCCATTCAAGGGGTTTCGAATGGGTTTTTATAAGGATATATTCAGAAAAGCCGTATCGCTTGAAAGCCGTTCTATTTGCTTACGCGCTATTGATAAGGGTTACCCTTACCAATTAACTATCCAAATCCGCTTTTAAAGCGCTATTTATAAGGGTTACCCTTACCAATTAACTATCCAAATCCGCTTTTAAAGCGCTATTTATAAGGGTTACCCTTACCAATTAACTATCCAAATCCGCTTTTAAAGCGCTATTTATAAGGGTTACCCTTACCAATTAACTATCCAAATCCGCTTTTAAAGCGCTATTTATAAGGGTTACCCTTACCAATTAACTATCCAAATCCGCTTTTAAAGCGCTATTTATAAGGGTTACCCTTACCAATTAACTATCCAAATCCGCTTTTAAAGCGCTATTTATAAGGGTTACCCTTATATTTGGTTATGCAATAAGAGAGGGATATCAATTTACTGCTGACGATCTGAGGTTTAGCTCTTTAGGCTTCCCTTATGAGAATGGTTAGTTTAATAAATAACTAAGTCATGTATTTCTTCCAAATGGGTTATTCTTTTAGTGGGTTATACTTCGAGAGGTAAGTCTTTTAAAAGCTTAATTGGTGGTCGGGTCCCTTTTTATAAGGATTTTACTTAGGAAAGCCGTATCGCTTAAAAAACGTTCAATTGGCTTATTAAAGCGCTATATATAAGGGTTACCCTTATCCACCTGCTGCGCTAGGCGTTGGCCTAGTTGGTAGTGCCAGAGATGGACATTAATCGATAAATTTTTACATCTACTAATTAATCCATTAAACAATCAGTCGTCACAAAATTAATCGACATTTTAATCGAGCAAATTTCACAATTAAATCTCGATTAAAAATTGGAACAATCACGCATAGTATATACTCGTAAATATATATAGAGCAGTAAAGAAGCTATAAATTGAGGAAAACTTGAACTTTTTAGTTATTCGACTGATTGTTTCCAAAATCGATATCTGGGGATTTGTCTAGTCTCCGACAACGAACCCGTTGACAGCAGACTTTTAATAACCGTTATTTTCGTGTAACGTTATGTTTCATAACGTGATTTTACTCGAATAACGTTATACTATAACGTTATTTGACGTCATAAATGTAGCGGTATTCATTATAACGTTATCAAACAAAACGCTATACGTATAACGATACTTCGGTTAGCGCTACAATAACGTTATAGACCATCTCTTTCTTACACTCAATTTCACTCACTCCTGACCTTGGTGCGGCTGCGGCTTATGGCGCGTGACATTGTTTTGCCTTGCCGTTGCCGTTGCCTGCTTCGTACCGATGTTTTAACTGTACTGGGTAGTGATTCTCTGAACAACGACGGTCGGACGGACGGACGAGTGAATGTCCAAGCGGCGAGTTTAAGTAGTCCCGTCAGTGCGAGCAAAACATATTTTAGCGCGTGCATTTTCAATTTAGCAGCATGGTTTCTGCCGATGGATCGAACGTATAACTAAGGCAGCTTAATTGAAAATGCACGCGCTAAAATGTGTTTTGTTCGCTCTGACGGGACTACCTAAACTCGCCGCTGCGATTTCGCTCGTTCGTCCGCCCGTCCGTGTTGTTTCTGAGGGAATCACACCCCGGTAGTGATTCGGTGGTTAAAAACGGTCGGACGAACGAGCCAAATCGCAGCGGCGAGTTTAAGTTGTCCCGTCCCGTCATCGTCAGAGTGAACAAAATACTCATTAGCGCGTGCATTTTCAATTAAGCTGCCTTATACGTTCGATCCATGGGCAGAAACCATGCTGCTAAATTGAAAATGCACGCGCTAAAATATGTTTTGTTCGCACTGACGGGACTACTTAAACTCGCCGCTTGGACATTCACTCGTTCGTCCGACCGTCCGTTGTTTTTAACCCCCGACGCAAAAAACGCGCGCGCGCGTGCGTGCGTGCGTGCGTGAGTGTGTGTGTGTGTGTGTGGCACTGTAGTTCTTAAACGGATAAACCGATTTGGATGCGGTTTTTTTTTATATTAATGCAGGTTTCTTGTCGGTGGTTCTTAGCCATGTTTTATCAAAATTGGTTCAGCCCTTTTTGAGATTTTGCTTTAAACCCCCGCTAGAAAACTTGCTTTCAAATAAAAAGAACCGCATCCAAATCGGTTCATCCGTTTGGGAGCTATGATGCCCGTTATAAACTAACACCCCTCTTTTTATTTATTACTTATTAGCCCCCTATTATTCATTTTATGTTTTTAAAGAGACGTTGCTAGCTAAAGTCATATTGTTAATTTGAAAAAGTTTAAAAAGCGTGAAATAAAAAAATAAATAAAAACATTAAAAAACCCCCCACTCAAAATAGTCTGTAAAGGAAAACCTCTAAAAAGTAAAAAATAAGGAGTATTGGCCCTATTTTAAGTTTAATTATAAGTAGGTACTTATTAATATTTTGATTCAAGCGTCGACACGTCGGGGCACCGCTAAGTAAACTAAATAATATAAAATACCCCAACTACTTAGCCCTTATAAAATACCCAACGTGGCGACGACGCTTGTATCCAAATATTCATACCTACTTACAGACTATTTTTTGAGAGAATAACACCCCTGGACGGTAGGCAGATAAGACGACAAGAAAATTGTTGTATCCTGTGGTTATATCTTATATCTGGCAACGTCGCGCAATGCATGAATCCAGCGCCGGTGCACGCGCCAGTCGGCCAGTTACGCAAAATGCCTACCTGAGGAGCGGTAACAGCGCGTAGTTCATAAGTTTCATAACGTTATTATAACGTTATTTAAGTATAACGTTATTAGGATTTCATTACGGTGTAGCATAACGTTAAGAAAAAATATCGATATATTTAAACGGAATTTAGAGCACTAACGAAATATAACGTTATGATAACGATATTATTCATAACGTTATAAAGGTCTGGTTGACAGTTTGAAAAAAAGTAGCCGCCATTTTGATCTTTTTAGGTATTCGACTGATTGTTTCCAAAATCGATATCTGAGGATCTGTGTGGCCTCTGATAACGAATCCGTTGACAGATTGAGGAAAAGTAGGCGCCATATAGAACTTTTGAGTTATTTCGACTAATTGCTTTCAAAATCGATATCTTGGAATTGGCAGTCTTAAGCGTTTTGTGATGCGATCCCTGTAAAATATCCATAGCGTCAAATGGTTTTTCACAAGCGTAGCCATTTGGAACGTCTAAAAAATTTACTTATATAATATATTGTCATTTTAATAAGAGCAGGCGCCTTTATTGGTCACGTAGGACGTAGGACACTTAAAATACCCTGTCTGTAGACTGTTTGTTTCTTTCGCGCCGCGTCGCTCCTCATCGCATTCGCGTGGAATTCGCTTTGCCATCAAATAGACCGTAGTTCGTAGAGCGCGGGCGCCGCCATCTTGCTGGAGTGACGTCATTACATCACAGTGGTGCGCGCACGTCCGTAAAAAAAGTTGCACTACATAATATGTTTTTTTTTGTGGTAATTTTTAAGCAGTGCTATGTTGTAGTAATCTTTAGATACTATTCAACAAAATAAAAAATATCAATCGTAAAAAAATGAACGGGCGATTTAAAGTTTTCGCTTTTTATATTATTACATCTCGCCTAAAACAGTCGGTACCGAAGTTAGCCCCTTTTTTAACCCCCGCCGCCGTGTGTCTGTGTGTGTGCGCGCGCGTGTGTGTGTGTGTGTGTGTGTGTGTGTGTGTGTGTGTGTGTGTGTGTGTGTGTGTGTGTGTGTGTGTGTGTGTGTGTGTGTGTGTGTGTGTGTGTGTGTGTGTGTGTGTGTGTGTGTGTGTGTGTGTGTGTGTGTGTGTGTGTGTGTGTGTGTGTGTGTGAGTGCGTGCGTGTGAGCGTGCGTGCGTGTCTGTGTGTGTGTCTGTCTGTGGCACCGTAGCTCTTAAACGGATGACCCGATTTCGATGCAGTTTAATTTTATTTGAAAGCAGGTCTTTTGGCGGTGGTTCTGAGACATGTTTTATTAAAATCAGTTTAGCCGTTTTTGAGATATAGAGGTTTTAGAGGTTAAAAGCCCCCGATTTAACGGCGCCACATACTTTAAGAGCTGATCTCTTAAACGGCCGAAACAATTTTCATGAAATTTTGCTAAAAACCACCGCTTGAAAACCTGCTTTCAAATACCGCATTTCAAAAACCGCATCCAAATCGGTTCATCCGTTTGGGAGCTACGATGCCACAAACAGACACTCAGATACAGACATAGAGATACACGTTATAAACTAACACCCCTCTTTTTATTTATGAGTAATAACTAACTTAATAAACCCCTAATTCATTTCATGTCGTTAAAGAGACGTTGCTAGCTAAAGT
The DNA here is from genome assembly GCA_963966035.1 of Acleris laterana. Lineage (NCBI taxonomy): Eukaryota > Metazoa > Arthropoda > Insecta > Lepidoptera > Tortricidae > Acleris > Acleris laterana. The sequence continues at coordinate 887,437 of OZ014452.1, forward strand.
CAGATTGTTTATTTGAAAAAGATTAAAAAACGTGAAATAAAAAAAAAAAAAAAATCCCCATCTACTTAGTGGTCACTGACGTGGCGACGCCTGTTTTGAGTCGGGGGTTTTTTATACATTTATGTGTGGGTGCGATATCGTTTATTTTTTGTAAGAAAATCCTTTTATTTTTCAACTTTATTTGACAGGGTTGATTCCCTGAAATATGCCAACTATGCCTGAAGTTTGTAAAAAAAAGTTTTTTTTCTATAATAGCTATGTTTTTTTATATCTATGCTGAAGCTGTATGATAATATTTCAAAAAACCTTCAAGCTTCAAAAAATTTAAGTTTTTAAGTAAATAAAACGAATACCAATATTTTTATATGTGTTTCATTTATTAACTATTGAAAAATGATACAAGCCTATGCCTAGTTAATTGTTTCATAAGCAAAATAAATCAAACTGAGCCATGTTCAAAAATTCGGATTATTTGCCACATAATTTGTCGCCGTTTTATAATTGGAACATTTGACATTTGACAATTCACGAGCAACAAATCGGCCAAATTCTGTGTTCGCTTCACTTAAGTTGTTTGCGGCCTCCATAAACTCGCTTTGGGTTCCTACAGAAACAGAGTATACTATGGCGCTTTCTTCAGCATTGTTACTATTTTTTGTTGGTGAAGCTGCATCCGTATTTGTTTCCTTGCATTTAACCGTACGAGTTGCATTATTTTGGGAATATAATTCATTATCTTCCCAATCTTGACTGTATTGCGTATCAAACATGTCAACTGAATTTTCTGCTTTATCTGAAAATGACAAAAAAATCAGCTAGAGTCGCAAAGGAGCAGTAAGTAGCAAACATACAAAAATGCATTACCCTCACAACTTTCGTTTCTCCTAGGTTTATGCTAGTTACATTCCAAATTTCATCGAAATCGGTGTTTTGGTTTTGGCATAAAAATGTAACAGACAGACAGAGTTCACAATTTGAATAATTAATTATATATGTATAATATTATAATAGTACTTAGTTAGTATTTATAATATGAACATGGCAACATGCGGTATCTATCTAGAATGTATTGTGACGGAAACCTATACCTACTAGTGGCTACTTCGGGTACCTATTTAACCTACATTACATCAACTACATGGTTCCGAATTGATCAAAAACACGATTTTTCATAATTCCGAATGAAATGTTTTGCAAGAAGACTTTATTTTTGATATCACTTATAAATCAAAGTAACGTAACCTACTTGTAGAAATTAAATTAAGTACGCGTTTATTCTAAAATAGATCAAATAAAATAACATAGCTTTCGTAAAATGAAAACTTGGACAAATTATTATTAACCGGAAAATAATATATTTGAAGTATTAGGTGTTTCCGGCTACTACGCATAGCTCATTGGTATCACATCATAGAATTTATGTTTAGGTAGGTACTTACTGCCATAGAATTTTCTCTTTGCTGGTAGGAGGGACTGACTTTCAACTTCATTCTTAACTAAACTTTGTTTGAAATCTGAAACAAACCGTAAATAGATCAATTAACATTTGATAATGTATAAATACTTTTTGTAAAAACATAAATACCTACTTACTTACTTACCTACTTAATTAATAAAAAAAAAAATTGTCAAAACGCGAATTAACAAAACAAAAATACTCTGATTACATATTACGAAACAATTGACAAAAAATACAGGATCCAAATCAAAAAAGTAGTATCATGAGTATCATGACAATAACTAAGTAGGTACGTATTTCGGCACTTACCCATTCTAGTGTCAAGCCTGCTTTTCTGCACTGCGGAACGCCAAGTCGCCAACTAAACCAATACCTAACTTTACTGAGCAAAGCAGCTCCCCACATGGAATAAGGATTTATATTTTTTCCTTGTCGCACACATCTTCCACAAAAGGGAAAGTTTTATATTAAGCGCTAAAACGTTAGGGAAACCCTTTCATAGGGACATCAAGGAGAATTACTTACGAATTACCAATTTTAAAGGGCTAGCCTTATCGTTGAGTTCATCGTTCGATAAGGGAAAGTCAATCGTATGGGCGGTCAATTGGAATGGGTTACCACTGAGCTACCTATTTCAATGGGTGGGCCTTTGAAAGGCTACTTTAAATATTATAATATAATTACTGTAAATATTACAAATTAAAAGCAGGAGCCGGTTCGCTATCCCATTCAAGGGATTTCGAATGGATTTTTATAAGGGTTACCCTTATAAAAAGCTGCTCAATTGGTTTTAAAGCGCTATTTTTAAGGGTTACCCTTATATTTGGTTATGCAATACGAGAGAAGAGAGAGCTTCAGCTGTTTAGGTTTCCCTTATGTGAATGGTTAGTTTATCAAATTACAAAGTCATACATTCCTTCCAAAAGGGTTATTCTTTTAGTGGTGTATACTTCGAGAGGTAATTCTTTTAACGGCTTTTATCGGGGAAAGGTGGTCGGGTCCCTGTACAAAACTAAGTATATTTGCAAAATTCAGCCAAATAAGAGAGTAAAAGGCTAGATTATTCTAGATATAGTGTTTCCACGACGTCCCGCCCACCATTTAGTTTTGCATACATTAGCGCAACCCTTCAACTTCAATTACAGTGACGTTGCGCGCTTTCGTGGATTAAAATCACTATAGATCAATGTATCGGGGGGATAAAACATCCGTCACTTTCTAACACGTATATAAGTACGAGAGTGACGGATGCTATATCCCCGTTGGTCACGCAATAAACGCAACCATACCAGGCCCGCTGATTATGTTTTCTTAGCTAAAGCGCGTGTGGAAAACGAAGAATTTCGTACATTAACACATCATTACTATCTCTGTCACTCGCGCACATTACTCGCGCAATGATATTGCCGTCGCACACCATTTCCCTTTAGTAATACGGCGCCCTACAGTAAAGGTCATTGTACGAAATTCTTCGTCATCGGCATCTACGCTTCAGGCGTGGGTGATCGCAACTTAAGATCTGGATTGAATGTCAGAAGCAGATACAGAAAAGAAGATGAAACAAGGGCAGAAATCAAAACAATAAATATCTCGCTGATTGTAATACTGTGATTACGTGTCGTGCCGCTCGAACTGTAGCGAATACGATTCTCTACGGCAAGTGTATTTAAAGTATTGAGTGACAAGGTGTACAGCGGCTTAACTATAACCAAGTAAGACCAATGTATTGAGGATCATAATATGAGATACATACATACAAACATTAAATCACGCCTGTTTCCCAGACCAGACAGAGACCGCTTCTTTCCACTTGCTACGATCTTGACGAATTTCTTTCGCTTCTTCCACATTCATACATCGAGTCATGCACGCACGTCGGTTTCGGGTACTTAAGATTCGGCCCTTTTCCAGTATTTCACCGATTTGACTCGAAAAAGTAAGCCTAGGGCGGCCCCTTCCGACCCCTCCACTCACTTTCGATCTGTATATCTCTTTCGTCAATCTTCTTTCATCCATCCTTTCCAAATGACCGAATCATCGAAGCATGCCCTTTTTAATCTTAGTCAATACATCTTCTTTTATTCCACATTTCTCTCTGACTTTTTCATTCCAATATATGAGATAAGTTATAAATAATGCTACAAGCCTCTCGCCTAATGGCGAAACATGTTGTTTTTTCGAGAGTAGGTCTTCACTGAAAGGCAGCGACGCGACGTGACTGTGGCATTGTTGACGTTGACGGACGACGGTGGCCACTCACAACGAGGTGATCCGACTGCTCATTTTGTGGCGTGCCACTTCGCTGAGAGTGACCACCACCGCCAGCTGAACCCCATTAGAAGCCGCAGATGCGTTGCCGGCCTTCCCTGTCAAGATTCCTCACACCGCATTTCCACGAGTAGCGATGGTGATGATAATGATTACTCATGTTTCATGATGATGACTTCTAATAAATGGTAAAACTTTTTCAAGATTTAATAGCGCACCTATTACGGTCGTGTTGTTGGAAGTGGATAAAACATCTGACCAGTATGCTACCCTCCTAAGTCAATAAGCAGTATCTGAAATTCAATTACCAAAGCAGATTCAATTGTATTTTGTTAGCAATAACGTTGATATTACTATAGGAGGTTTATGTTAGATACTGCGTTTTGTCTTGGGATGGCAGTATGTAAGTGCGACAGTGACGGCTGCTTTATCCACCGCGACAAACGCGATCGTCATACGGGCAGGCCCCTGGTTTGATTAGAAACTATAACGATACTAGCAACAAGAATGTGTCGAATTTATATTAATTAAGATGTAGAGTTATATTTGTTACGGGTTACACTTGAAACTTAAAAAAATATTTTGGTAAAATAAAAACATTATAAATGTACAATAGAAGTAGTAAGTTTGAGTAGACTTTAAATATTATCATTGTTGCGCATAGTTCGCTACAGTCACTAATGTTAATTTCGTGTAAAATTATAATTAACTAGGGACCCGCCGTCGCTTCGCTTCGGTTTATGTGAGTATGATATATAGCCTTCCTTAATAAATGGGCTATATAACACTGAAATAACTTTTGCAAATCGGTAGTTCCTGAGATTAGCGCGTTCAAGCAAACAAACAAACAAACAAACTCTTCAGCTTTATAATATTGGTAAAGATTATTTGAGATTGTATATTAACATCATGTTATTGTACTAATAAAATAAATATAAATTATGAGGTTTTATTACTAACATTTTGCTTTATTAAAAACCATTAAAACCTCTTGGAGTTGGAGTTTCCATTGACGTTCTGGACCTTTTGTAATTAACCAATCAACAGAGTCTCCCAACAGAAATGTTAAGCATGCTTACCACCCTGTCATTTAAAATGTCAAATTTTTGTAAAGATCAAGTGAAAAGGGCATAAGTTCAGTGTACTCCGTATATGATTTATACCTTTTTTCATTAAGTAGGTATGTATGTATGTAAAATCTTTATTGCTTTACTCTTTGTAGCTCTTAAGTCAACTTATACCCGTTTTAACTAAGACCCTAAAATTGTTTGTTTGTAGAGTGTTCACTCGGACAGCACGCATGTCATGTCCATTAAAATTTATAACAAATTGCTAAGTAAATTACAAAATATCAAAAATTAAAATAACTTTGTAACACTGGAACATTTAATGATAGAAAAATGCTATTATTCGGTAACCGAATACTTAGATGATAAATTATTTTGTTAATAGATATTTAAGTAAAGAATAAACTACCCTTAGCAAGCGCTCTTACTAGTTTATAAGTTGCTGTGCCCTGCCGGGTCCATAATTATTAATGATCTCATAACTTTTAAGTTACCACATAAGTATACTTTATGGAATGCAATAAATGATTGAGTAGTGAGTATTGCTTAACATTTTTACTTTACATCCTATGTTATACCAACTTATTACATCTTGTTTCGTTCATGCTTTAAGATATTTATGTTTGCTTCATTGATAGCTTGTCAGTAAAACTTTGTTACTGCTTAGACATTTGCCATTTCCAAGGATTTTTCCTCGTTTTAAGCGAATTTAGTAAACTCATGGCAACTCATTAACCTTGACTTAACTGCCGAAACGTGAAACCATAGCGGTAATTTAGGCCCATTAGTCTGGAATACTTTCAAAATATAATTGGCATGAACATATTTTAACCCTAACCTTAATTCATAGCTAGCATTTCCATTGAATGTTCACTTTGCCTGTCTTAATATAATTTGATAACTATGGTTAATACGAGAAAAGTTATACATATTTTTTACCGCTAGCAAAACGTGAAGAAAATTATTAAACACAGTCAAAAGTATTGTCAAATTTGGAATGGATCTTAGATAATAATATCAATGCTTAAAAACTCTACAACACAATGTTTTATAACATTATAACTATCAAATATAGATTTCAATAACCTCAAAAAGAAAGCATTTTTGAAACAATGGCTGCACACATTTGCAAAACATGAATAATTTAGTCAATCGCTAAGAATTCAAAATGGGAATAAAATTCTGATACATACAAATGATTTCAGTACCGTATATCTTTAAATTTGAGAAATAACTTACTCTTATCGACATAGGGTAGATCAAGGCATCGCCCTTTATCGACGTTCGACCGCCGACATGGTCGAGTTTATAGATGTAGATAAATGCATCGCTGCATCTGTCGTTATCTGACCAGTATGCAAGTGTTAGAGTGACAGATACTTTGTCTATGTATATTCGGCTTAAAGGCTGGCAAATATGGCCCCGACAAATTAGATTGAAGCTTTATATCATGCAAAATGCATTTATGTATCAGAAAAAATACGTTCACGGCACTATAATGGTTTTTATGCTATCAGAAAACTTATTTAACAACAAAAACAAACCCAAAATGGAACATAACCTATAAAATTACTAGCTCACGTCACTTTTCGTTGGTAAATGCGAACCACATCACAGACACAGGTGTTTTCTTTCTCTTTTAAAGCAAAGGAGGTTTTTTTTAATGATAAATCTAGACTCAGATCGCCGGCAGCCTGAGCTCTACTAACTAAATTATCAATCGGGGACAGACAGCTGATTATACACTGGAGCGGCAGGGTTCTAAAGTAAAAAAAGAAATGTAGAAATGAACCTTAACTGCTGATAAAGAAAGTGGAAATTGGAGAAATGGCTGTACGTTAGGGACCGTGTCTACGTAAGGAACAAAGGCTTAATACGCATGCGTGGGGCGATCAAATAAGGTTTCATATGGGACTACCTTTTGGATTCTAGTCTTTATTTTGTTACTGATATAGTTAAAAATGGAGTAGCGATGTTAGCGCCTGCGTGGTAGCAAGTAGTAAATATTTGAAATAATTTGTTTCAAGATTTACAAACAGTAACCAAGGAAATACGAACACTTGGGTACATAATACGTATTTGATGATAGGCAACTACCGAAACATTCCTTAGCTTTGACGTACAAACAAACGATCTTAAACGTGTTTTAAATTCAATATGTTATGACATGGCGACTGGGTAAAACCCGGAGGAAATTCCAACATCATAAGAACAAAGCCTAAGTTTAGGAACAGAAACGGTTTGTGACTAGGGGTTTTCTAGACCTGAGGATGAATTCTACAATTGCCGAGTATGGATGTTTAAATTTCCTAGGATCCAGCCCGTTCTAAGCAGTTTTAGGCTGCGTTTCCACCAACGCTGCTTAGCTGCCTCGCACAGCTCTGGTGGAAACGCAGCCTTAAAGTGGACACACAGAACAATTGCACATTTTGTAACACTGAATATTAAACAACTCAAAATAATAACAGTAAGCTGGGAAACACTGTAGATATTAAGAATGAACGTAAAAAAGTCTAAGATAAATAATAATTGACCTAAACACTAACTAGTTTGACAGGTACTAGACAAAGATAAAAATGCTTGTTATAAGAAATAAATACGTTAATACATAGAAAACCTCCAAGACTCGGAGACGAAAACCTTGCTTATCACACAAATACCCTTGAACGAACCGCGGGACTGCTAGTAAAGGTCTAGCCAGCGTATCTACAGCGTATCAAACCCCATCAACATTGATTGATTGAAATGATCATCAAATAGAGTGCTCCCAAACCACATTCAACATTAGCTTAAACCTTCAACCTTCAACCGGCCACACCCGTAAACCAGAGTGTCCAAGTAAACTGATGATGTAATATTGACATCACTGCCATTCCGGTCGACCTTCGGTGTCATCTTGCCGATAGCTCGTGACTTATCTGATAACGTTTGCTTATTCTTTTTATTGACAATCAATAACTTCGCCGCGTCTTGATTACTGCTAATATTTTATATGATGCTATTTACTAAACGCCAAACCTCATTATCATTTGATTCACCTAAAGAATCCCTAATCGTCATTTGTAATAATGCATCGTTTGTCCGAATTTTCGTTTATCCTAAAGCCATTTCCGCTTAAATTTTAAAACTTTTCAGTGTTGTTTTAATACAACCCTAATCTAACCGAAAAGCGGATATAATTGGAAAACTTAAAAAGTTGCCTGGCTCATCTGTAAAACAGTTTAGGGCAAATGAAAATTCGGACAAACAATGTGTTAGGACAAACGTTGTTAGGGATTCTGAGGGACAACCTCATCACTTACAGTAAACTCGTTCTAATGCACTCGAATCTCGCAGATCTTGTGCAGTCCATCTCCACATCGGACATGCTTCTTTGGCATGTCTCTAACTAGAAGCCGGTTAAAAAAATTACACTTTTAGATAATGCGACCTCTATCCATAATACAAAAGGCAAACTCGACTTACTGACTCATATATACACCTGAAATTACTGTACCTAGAAACTTGAAATTTGGTACAGGGGTTAATTTTATGACGTAAGTCAGAACTAAAATGAGCGTAAAAATAGGGGCAGTAGCGGGAAACTTATTCTACTCGTACGAAGTCGCGGGTGTCCTATAGTATACATATATATCTCTTAGCTTATGGTAAATTAATTAAAATGACCCATTATAAATGTTAAAAAAGTTAATTAGTGTCCTATCCCGACCAAGGACTCCAAAAACTGAGGTTTTAAAATACGACTCCCAAAACATTTAGACTGTGAAGAAAGAATTCAAGTCTCAAACTTACTTATTTGTAAAAACCCAAAACCCCATCCATCCCCCTATTCCACAATACTCAACACTAGTAAAGTTTTTTTGAAAATGGTGGCTAGTTATATCATTTTTATTAAATTAAGACTCAGTGGGGTTCGGGATTTGAGTAGATTAGACATTAAAACCACAATCAAATTGTCATGTTACATCATTTGCATAGCGTAAGTGATACTGCAAATACCGCGTAACGAATAATTTAAATAAGGTGCAAAATACACCTTATCCAATAAGTCGGTAAGGTAGATTTCACAACTTATTTAATTTGTTAGTTACGCGGTTTTGCAGTATCACCGACGATAGCGTAACTCCATAGGAAACGTTTATGAAGCTGTCGTAAAGTACAAAACGCCGGGAGGCTTTTAATCGTCGCTTACGACAGCCTTGTGACCGATGTCCGTCGTGTTGTGACAACATGTTGTAACGTCCGACACGGTGTGGACCTCTTAATATTCACCTCCATTATGTGCGGAGAAAACAAAGGCTATTTTCTTGTAACTTGTCGGGTGATTCTTCAGCGTTTTAACCACCGTCTGGCATTGTTGTATTCGCATATCATTCCAGGTTTAAAAAAAACATTTTTATACATACATACATACATAAACTCACGCCTTTATTCCCAGAGTGGGGTAGGCAGAGCTACAGAATTTCCAAGAACTCTATATTTTTTTTGATAATTCTGTAACCACATTTTGCACACTTAGGTTAGGCGAAGATGTTTACCAGTGTATTAGTGATAGGTTGCAAACCCATCGCCTAACAGAAATGCAATGAAAATTACTGCTGTGTCTGCTATACATATACAAGGAGTCTAATAAGTTGCCGGTCGTTGTCACTATATTCGTCAAAATATGAAAGACTAGCTGTTGCTCGAGACTCTGTCCGCACAGAAAAATAAAACATAGCCTATTTTCATCAGGATTAATGTAGGATTCTAATGGTGAAAGAAATTTTCAAATCGTTCTAGTAGTTTCAGAGCCTATTCAATTCAAACAAACAAACAAACATACAATCCAATAATCTTTCCTCTTTATAATTTTAGTGTAGACAACAATGAAACCTCGCACCGTCCCGACGTAAAAAATCATCCAGAGTAGTGAATATCTCAACAACGGCGGTCGGACAGACGGACGAGTGAATATCCAAGCGGCGAGTTTAAGTAGTCCCTTCAGTAAGAAAAAACATATTTTAACGCGTGCATTTTCAATTTAGCAGCATGGTTTCTGCCGATGGTTCGAACGTATAAGGCTGCTTAATTGAAAATGCGCATGATTTCGCTTGTTCGTCCGCCCGTCCGTTGTTTTTGAGAGAATGCCCCTGACATGTTGTTAGATAATATTAAATAAAAAGTCGTGTTAAATGGCAGCTAAGGAACATCATATTCAATTTATTTATATACCGCATCATGAATGGATTTTATGATGCTCTTCATTGTTCGCCTGTCAGTTAGTAATAAGTAGGTAAGTATACAAAACATTCATACTATTTATTGAACACCATAAAAACAGTACATTTAATTACAGTTATACAACAGGCAGCCTTACCGCTAAATAGCGATCTATGTGTACGTAACATAGATTTTTACGAGTATGTACATAAAAATCTTGTTTTCTGTTTATACTCGTAATTATGTTACGTCAAACAAGCAAAACTCCGACTTGATAATCAATACATGCATTATTTTACGTCCATCTGCATAAAGTAATAAATTGTCTGCAACAAAAATTATATAATATTATTTAAAACAGAAACGTTTGTATGCTTTAGTGGACGTATATGTCTAGGCGATTTACAACATGTAACCCTCCCCAAAGAAAACCTCTCTACCTATTTAAAACCTAGAGCCTAAATATAATTAAACTAAACTTTCTACCTAGAAATATACAGAGTAAGCATGAATAACGATTGTCGAATTGGCCATATGATCATCTAGTGTCTAAGAACCTACATTGTGAAACCGTTTAGTTAGTAACCTAAGAACTTTTCATGCATATAAGAATGGTATAGTTATTTAAATAAAACCTAGCTCTTTAGCCTACAAGATTAAGTGAGAATTGAAGTGAAATAATAAAAGTGAATGAATATTGGTCTTATAACTAATAAAAGTTCAGTCAAAGTCTTTGGGTCTATTTAGTGATTGTTAGGATGAAAACTGGAAAGTATGCATAAGGCATTTTATTTTGCGCCTACGGTCAGAGCCCGCGACTCCCCGCTCATGACTGTGAGACTCGACTCCTGACGGGACATCTCTCCAGCGCTACTAAATCTTTTCTTTCCAGGTGGGACTTTGATTTTACAGTCTTTGTCAGCTGTTAATAATAATTTGGTCATGTCATCAGTTTTCAATGGACAAGAGGGAATATTCGCGAAAGCTCCTTACTCCATTGCAGGAGTGAAATATAATATACTAGGAGCTGTATTATTAATGTGTCAAAGTCATGCTGTTAAGATGTAGATAGGTTAGTAGTCAATTAAGACCAAGGTTATGTAGTTTGATATTGTATCAATTTACTGCAGTTTCTATGAAGAGCCTAGATATAATTATAACAGTAATAATTCCTTAAGATGATTGTGACTCTTTCTAGTCATGATGAAAGCTGGATCTGATGAATGCTGGATCTGATGATTTCAATCATAATTTGTAGATATTTGTTGTAGTATGTTCCCGTAGGAATTGGATAGTGATTCCAACTGCTAACAGACTATAAGGCTGGTATACCCTTGAGTAATACCAAGCAGGGGACGTATCCCATAGTGTTAAACAGGGAAATCACTCGTCGTATAATATTCAATGTAGGTTGAGAGAAATCAGTCAATCTCATAATATTCAATGTTGAAGTATAATTGGCTATCTGCCATTGACTAGAAATAATCACATATCATTAGCTAAGGATCTTTGTCCTAGCAATATATTGAGGCGTTGCGAGCTTACTATCAGGTAGCTAAGTTTGATGATATTATAACTGGTCAGTTGCAATATTTGCAGTAGATATTTATTATTATTCATAGGAAAAACCAGATCACTCAGGCTCAATTATTCATTTCAAATGTTGGTATGTGGTATAGTAAAGGTTTCCAGTCTTGATACTATTTGATATATTAAAGTACATTCACAAGAAGGAGTGTCGTCGGCCAACAAGATGCACTTCTTTATGCATAGGTTCCCTTGGGAAAAGCATGATAATTCTGCTGCACAGGGACTAGCCGCAGCCCGTAGGCAGTACGGCCGAGTCGTAACTCAGTTTGAACAGAGAATACCAGCCGACGAAGTGTTGGTAGGAAGACAGTCCAATTCATAAATATGACTTTGAACTTTACTTATGAACGCAGTTACTCTGCTTCAGACTAGAAATATTTACTTTCTGATAAGCTTACATGAGCATTATTGGCTAGGAATAAAGTTAAATAGAGTCATATATTAATGATATTATAACTGATCAGCTGCAATACTTTCAGTAGATATTTATTATTATTCATAGGAGAAACCAAATCACTCAGGCTCAATTATTCATTACAAATGTTGGTATATGGTATAGTAAAGCTTTCCAGTCTTGATACTATTTGGTATACTAAAGTACATTCACAAGAAGGAGTGTCGTCGGCCAACAAGATGCACTTCTTTATGCATAGGTTCCCTTGGGAAAAGCATGATAGTTCTGCTGCACAGGGACTAGCCGCAGCCCGTAGGCAGTACGGCCGAGTCGTAACTCAGTTTGAACAGAGAATACCAGCCGATGAAGAGTTGGTAGGAAGACAGTCCAATTCATAAATATGACTTTGAACATTACTTATGAACGCAGTTACTCTGCTTCAGACTAGAAATATTTACTTTCTGATAATCTTACATGAGCATTATTGGTTAGGAATAAAGTTAAATAGAGTCAAAATAAGTTGATATCTCCTTAGAACAAAGTTAGGTTTGTTTGAGTAAGTAGTTTATTTCCCAGGTCTAACTTCAATAGTTTTAGTCATAGCGATAGCGGAGTTGGCAAAGTTGAACTAACCCTATAACCATAATAAAATATGCCTAGCTATCCACATTACGTGTTTATAACCCCTGCCTCGATAGCTGCCTTCGCCAACTCGTAGCGCCACCCAAACAATACGTAATCAAATCATAGCAACAAAAGGAACACAAGAACAATAACACAAATTATTAAACCATTCCCTTAGCCCGTGCCATACTAGCTGCCTTCGCTAACTCCTAGCGCCACCCATCCATTTCCTAAAGCGTCACACAAAACACATAGCACCAATTATAGAATAAGCACAAACACTAAAAAGGACAGACAAAATGAACGACACGAATACCATCACTGCCACTAGTTATCCTATCACTCACCACCTCGACGGACGACTGCCCCCCAAAAACCTAGCATCCCCTTCTCGGCCCTTTTATCTATTTTCTTTGTCATGCACACTACGAGATATTCCAGATATCAGAGACTAATGTTAAATCATTCGTATTTCGAGCTGTTAGTTTTTTCTTGTCCCGCCATTTTTCTCCCCTGTTCCTTGCGCGAGTCCCCCGGCATCCCTCCACGTCGATCGCGAACCATCCCGCCAATTCTGGCTTCATCCACCTAGCCGCATTGTTTAAGCTAACGTAATGAGTAACAAATAAGACTCACTTTCATTTGAATTTGTCTCTTTCTTTTTTTTAATCTAGTTTGGTTTAACTTCTGCTAACTAGACATAGTTAGCAGAAGAGTCCTTGTTACATTTTATAATTCTTCCTCATTTAATTTATTTAATAAACACAAATAATTAAGTTTGTTTATTATCTGAATATTAATAAAACATTATTATCTGAATATATTAATATTGATATTTATTAAAAACTTCAACAATTTTATTGTGTTTTGTAATTGGACATAAAACAATGCCATCTGTACGAATCGGAAGGAACCCGCTTTCCTCACTAGATGCCCGGGAATAAATCTGTCAACTCTAAGACTAGCTGTTAAATAGTTTTCGATTTCCTCCAGAGAGTTCTCTGTTCTCAATTTGTATAAAACAATAATAGCGTTCCTGATTATATTTGAAGTAAGGTTGTATTTCGAGATTCAAAGTTTTTGACATTATGTTTGATTGTAATTAATTAGTTAATTGCAGATATGATGTTATTTAATAACGAATTAGAATATTAATACTAAACTTTATTGTATAACGATTTTTACTCTCGTTAGAGCCTAAACTGAAAAGAATTATATTTGCGAATTGAACGGGCATTTCTGGACCGTTACAATCAACCCCCAAAATTTACACAGGTGGCAAAATTGTTTAACCGGAGGAAATTTTCAAATCTCAAACTAAATTCGTAAATATAATATACTCTACCAATTTGTTAACACTATCTCTCAAATGTAAAAGCCATTACAATAATGGTGAGGTGTGTATTGAAACCAAAAGAATAGAATTTGATTACAGAATGTATCTCTCAACCTGTCGATATGCCAACAATGAACTATCATCACTCTTCGCAAGGAACTCAAGGTCTCAGCAAGAGGAACCTGGGTTGTGAATCCAAGTCTACTCTAGTAGTAAAGTTTTGCCGCTTCACAACAATTCGGCGACCACATTGCTCGGTCTGTGAATTTGACTTACATTGCCCAAGCCATAAGTGACCTAACAAAACCCCCCCTCTAGAAACCGAATGCCTTTGATAGCTAAAATGCTAACAATCCGAAAGTTATTATATCCAAATTAAGAGTCCCACCCCGCTTATCAAACTCTATATCATTTGGAGAATGTATAGTTGCCGAAAAAATATGACAAAGCCACTGCGGGCTGCCTGTATAGAATGGGTTTTCTATGAAAGCAGACTTAGAAACTGCAATTTGATCTAACCTAACACCTATTCCACAGATAACCCATTGTTAGTGTAGCGCCTTGAGATTTAGTATTAATAAATCGAATTCCATTTCTAAAGAAACTATTGAATCATTAGGGCCCATACTTTTTCCTTTTTTTTTTGTTGCGGAAATAACGTTCGTCTACCTAATTCCTTCCTCATTCTCACTTTCATACGCCCCTAACAAACCATCAGGATCAATTAGAATGGAAACTTTAAGACTACTTAACTATTTATTAACTTTAATGTACATACATTACCCCTGGTCAATCAATTAATTCACTTTTAAGTAACTACGCATTAAATCTACAACCCCCCTTTCTTACAACGACATGATTATTCTACAACCTTAACTTGGATGTTATATCATATATCTAAACAAAAGTTTTTTTTTATTTATTAACAACTTATGCCTACTTTATAATAACTAATAACACATTTATTTTTGTCATCCTTTAAAACAGCGTATGATCCTACACAATAGTAATCACTAATTGTTTTTTTTTTATATTTTACTGAATAGATATTATTATTATTGGTACGTTTTTTGTAGTTTAAAATAACTAGGTTCAATTTTATTTTAATACGTAAATAAATATCTATGATTATTATTTGTACTCATTACATCACTACTCAACCGTAGAATCCCAAACTCGAGACGATTTTCTGATCAATGAATTTCTACGCTAATCTATTCGCAATATTTACATTAGTACACTGCACCTCCAAATATTTTTCCTCTACCACTGCTTTGTTTTGAATAATACCCCAGTTTTACAATTCATACAACCTGAAACGAGACTTAGACAATAGGCGCCTATGAAACAAATTATACTTCACTCTATTTGTATACTAAAACATAATAAGTGATGCGCTTAAATTTATCAAAACAATATAACTTTAAATTAATTAGATATTCAATGTCCTATTCTGTTTTCTTGTAAATTAATAATTGCGAATTTAAAATATAATTATTTGTTGACAATTGTCAAACTTGACATACCTAACCATATTATAACTACCTTCACCTTATCTCTAAGCTTCATGCCTGCGCAAGAACAAGTCTAAACTCATGTTTCCTGTTGGTAAATTTATATTGAAAATAAAATACATAGCTAACGATTACTATCTATGGCTAATAACCTGACGTCTAACAAATTATCTACTTAACTTACTTAATAACTATATTAACGCTGTGTTAATCCTACTTAATTTAAGTTTACTCAATGTTTTTATCAATCATTTATCCTAAATTCCGACAGCTAAAACCACCTATTCTATAGATAGATGTTTCACCTCTAAACCGATTTCGATAAAATCCAATATATAGACAGTCTAAACTCAACTAACATACATTTAACGTATAAGTACATTTTTTTTTCTCGCAAGTAACGGTAAACGACTTCCACACATACAGAGTCGCAGACAACAACTAGTGTTATAACATAAATAAACCTTGTTTTTCCCATCCAACATCCAGAGTACCTTATGAATAACGATAACATCTGTAAATCCTTTAATCGACAGATATCGTCATCTTGCAATTATTTGGGTAAACTATTTATCAAATATGTTCTTATCAGGTAATATTAGCGCCCCCTAACGGAGATTTAAATAAGTTCTACAACTTTCACCCTTTAAAAGTTCAACATAAACATTTTAACCTAAACTAAACATACATTATAGCAAAATAATCTTACGATTATTTTCCTACTTGAGATGTATCTAACTAATCCGATTTTTAATCCATCAAACTTTACATAGATATTAAACGTAGGTACAGCATTAGTATAATGTCAGTGTGAAATAACTCTCGTGACCTAATTAAACGCATACGCACACACATACGAATTGACAAAATTACATAAATACATACATTACGTCATGTAACATCCTTATTAATAGCTACTTTTTTTAATACAACTTTTTAAACATAACAACCTTACAAACTTACAGATGTCATGTATTGCGAAATTTATCCCTATTTCTTTTTATTTTTAGCTATCCTAATTATTCGCAACCTTTTACATACACACATACAACTTGACAAGTTTACATAAGTACATACAATACGTCATGTATTGTAAAAAAAAAAAACCTTTTTTTTTCAACAATATCACCCTAGAATCGCTACTTTTTCCATACAACATACATAGAACGTTACATACGTTACAAACATTGTGTATTTCCCTATTTATTTATTTTAAACTATCCTAATTATTTGCAACCTTTTACATACACACTATACCTACATACAAGTCATGTATTGCAAAACATGTAAAATAAAATAATCATGTATATTTCAGTTCAATGAGGCGACTCAAAATTAAATCGGCAATATGACTCAATTTCAACACAACCGTTCCTTAATGTATAGTAATTTTCTATCACTAACATTCGGTTTACCCCTTTTTTTATTTCATCAAAATTATTGTAATTGAAAATCTACTTCAAGAAAATAATAATTCTAATCATTTAATTAACTTCACATTACACCTATATTTTATTAGTGTACTTTCTTATCAAAAATGTTTGGGTTTCTGAACGGATAGAGACAGACGGACGCCATTGCACTTGACAGCTAGGTATCTATTGTTTATTTTTATCATCTATGGTTATTGTTCGTCAAACAAAATAAAACTGAAGAGGTGAAGACCTAAGTTAAACAAATTAGTTGTTATTAAACTAGTAGTTACTTAGTTACTAATATATATTAGACTATGTTTAACTCCTGATCAGCTGATCATATAGTGTAATAATTGTACAAACTGAGGTGGACAATAATGGAATGTGTGCCCGCGTCCAACGACGACTTGGTCTATCTTACTAAAAAGGAGTACTATTCGTAAAACGTAAGTATATGATCGACGTCTTTTACTATTATAAACTATTTTATGTATTTGTTAGTTAAAACTTATAATATTAACGCTAATGCATATTATTTATCTTGTCCTTTTCTAAAACTTGATTACCCAGTAAAGATACCTAACCTACCTAGTTTACCTGGTAGTAAGTAAAGTTAGTTGTGATTTTTACCTAATGTTGTTTTAAGTAACTAATTAAATATCTTTTTTTGTTTCAGCCTGCTTCGTGAAATATCCTCCGCTGATATTGTTAGAGAAAAATGCATCTTCCTGACATGACAATGTTAATGAAAGTTTGCGTTTCTAGAAGTTATAACTAAACTATCAAGGATTGCGCTACAAGCAAAAACCTGGTGAACCAATGCACAACCTATGGGATTTGGTTTCCTCCTTCTGGTTAAACTACTAAGTTATGTGATGTGATAATAGTTTTATTGCTTTTGAATGTTTTTATACTCTTTTTGCACATTTTCCTTTGTTATGCACTATTCTTGGATTATACAATTCCTATTTATGTGTTTCTTAATTATTTATCTCCTAACATACCTAAACTAGCATGGTTTGTATACTATATGCATCGTTAGGCAAATTTTAACTTGAAATAATCTGTTTATAGCATGGTTTTCTATTATGTAAGTGCCTGGTGTTAAAAAGCTTTGTTTAATATACATACTAATTTAATGGGAGATGTTCTATCAACCCCCAGACTTTGCTATATGTGAGAAGTTCCTAAATTTTGACAGCGGTACTAGATACTATAATAATTAGTATCTATCCTTGTTACTAGATACTATAATAATTGGTATTCAATCCTTGTTATTCAACATCAAAGACCTAATTTTAAATATATTAAATAATATGACTTTATTTAACTGAAAAGTCATCATTCTTTTCTGATAAACAATTTTAACAACCCCCAAATCTGAAAACTTGTAAATCTTATAAATTGATATCTTAGCAGGTTAAATAAGATGTTGCATTCTAAATAACTTACCTAAACTTTTTAATTAATTCATACTAAGGGCAAAACATACATCGGCCCAGCTCAGTTCTAAGTTAAAACTATCCAACCCCCCGTCTCTTAGATTAATGACATAGTCACTTAAGTACTATGATATTGAATAATAAATCTAACTGAGAAATTGTTAAATATCATCTCATACATTCTTTTATGAGCCACTGATTTAATAATTAACTATTGTTTCTTGTTCTTAAATGCACCTATCAAGCCGCTTTTAATTAAAAACCAGACTTGTATATCTCCCCTTTTAGCTATTTTCCAGTCCAGCCTGAGATACACTCTTAAAATATTTGCGATGAGAAGAATCATGTATGTTACATCTGAATTATTTAAAATGGTAAGTTAAAAATATAGTCAACAAAGTTGAAATCGTTTTTTTTTTCTTTTAATATGAGCGCTAGAGAAAGGTAATATAGAACACATGCACATACTGCTAAGTTTTTTTTCTTTTTACCCTAAACCTTTTATGGTAATATGTAACTAAATAAATAACTAACTAATTATTTTGTAAAGTTCAAATGTAAAGCTAAGGAAAACATACTAAAATTTAATAATTAAGTTCTACCCAAACAATTCCTAAATAAACTTGTAAGTATATCTATAATATATTATAATTTGTTTCTGAGTCATGGATGTCTTCCATGCATTTAAGTATATATTTATCTATATAAGCATTTATATCGTTGTCCAGTACCCATAGCACAAGCCTAGAGCTCAGTTTGGGACCAGGTCAATTGGTGTGACATAGTCCCCTGATATTATAATTATTATTATAAATCAATGAACTCTTAAAATTTTAACTACCTTTTATTGGTTAAGTTATTATTAACTATTGAAATAAATTTCCTAAGATTTTTTTATTGGAGTTTTTTTTTTATTATTTACCTGCAGTGAAACTTAATAGAAAAATACAATTATACATTTCTTATACTTAGCTAAAATATTTTTAATTCAATCGTAATTAATAAATAAATAAATTAAAGATGACTTTTAGATATTAGTGAAGTACTCATTTTCAATCATTGTATTATACTAAATTATTTAATATTTTAACCATAGCAACTTTTTTTTTTCCAGTTGTGTCTTTGCTTTGGTGTATAATCTGTCTGTGACAAATAACAATGCCCTACACCTATCTATCTAAATTAGCTTTGCCTGATTGTTCAATTGTTTTAACTTATTTTTAAAGTTAGTGAAGTGTTTCATCTAAATTGTAACAAAGTCGTTCTTATAGAACAAATAAGACGTAGCTACAAATAAGAAGTGTCGTGTTAACCTTTACTAAAACTTTTTACGTTTATCGTGACGGTGGCAGATAAAGCGGACGAGAATACCAAGACATGATGATGATGATGATGACGGACATATTAACAAGTGTTACACCAAACCTAACTATAGTGAAGTGTTTAAAGCGTCTGAGAATCTAAGAAACTTTAATGCAACCTAACCTTTTGTATTGTTTTTGTGAATTATAAGTGACGTTTTTAAATTTGAGTTTAACTTATTTAACAACTAACCAATATCATTAACTATACCATATCTTATACCACTATCCTGGTCACGGCACCAAATTGTAACCCTCCCCAAAGAAAACCTCTCTACCTATTTAAAACCTAGAGCCTAAATATAATTAAACTAAACTTTCTACCTAGAAATATACAGAGTAAGCATGAATAACGATTGTCGAATTGGCCATATGATCATCTAGTGTCTAAGAACCTACATTGTGAAACCGTTTAGTTAGTAACCTAAGAACTTTTCATGCATATAAGAATGGTATAGTTATTTAAATAAAACCTAGCTCTTTAGCCTACAAGATTAAGTGAGAATTGAAGTGAAATAATAAAAGTGAATGAATATTGGTCTTATAACTAATAAAAGTTCAGTCAAAGTCTTTGGGTCTATTTAGTGATTGTTAGGATGAAAACTGGAAAGTATGCATAAGGCATTTTATTTTGCGCCTACGGTCAGAGCCCGCGACTCCCCGCTCATGACTGTGAGACTCGACTCCTGACGGGACATCTCTCCAGCGCTACTAAATCTTTTCTTTCCAGGTGGGACTTTGATTTTACAGTCTTTGTCAGCTGTTAATAATAATTTGGTCATGTCATCAGTTTTCAATGGACAAGAGGGAATATTCGCGAAAGCTCCTTACTCCATTGCAGGAGTGAAATATAATATACTAGGAGCTGTATTATTAATGTGTCAAAGTCATGCTGTTAAGATGTAGATAGGTTAGTAGTCAATTAAGACCAAGGTTATGTAGTTTGATATTGTATCAATTTACTGCAGTTTCTATGAAGAGCCTAGATATAATTATAACAGTAATAATTCCTTAAGATGATTGTGACTCTTTCTAGTCATGATGAAAGCTGGATCTGATGAATGCTGGATCTGATGATTTCAATCATAATTTGTAGATATTTGTTGTAGTATGTTCCCGTAGGAATTGGATAGTGATTCCAACTGCTAACAGACTATAAGGCTGGTATACCCTTGAGTAATACCAAGCAGGGGACGTATCCCATAGTGTTAAACAGGGAAATCACTCGTCGTATAATATTCAATGTAGGTTGAGAGAAATCAGTCAATCTCATAATATTCAATGTTGAAGTATAATTGGCTATCTGCCATTGACTAGAAATAATCACATATCATTAGCTAAGGATCTTTGTCCTAGCAATATATTGAGGCGTTGCGAGCTTACTATCAGGTAGCTAAGTTTGATGATATTATAACTGGTCAGTTGCAATATTTGCAGTAGATATTTATTATTATTCATAGGAAAAACCAGATCACTCAGGCTCAATTATTCATTTCAAATGTTGGTATGTGGTATAGTAAAGGTTTCCAGTCTTGATACTATTTGATATATTAAAGTACATTCACAAGAAGGAGTGTCGTCGGCCAACAAGATGCACTTCTTTATGCATAGGTTCCCTTGGGAAAAGCATGATAATTCTGCTGCACAGGGACTAGCCGCAGCCCGTAGGCAGTACGGCCGAGTCGTAACTCAGTTTGAACAGAGAATACCAGCCGACGAAGTGTTGGTAGGAAGACAGTCCAATTCATAAATATGACTTTGAACTTTACTTATGAACGCAGTTACTCTGCTTCAGACTAGAAATATTTACTTTCTGATAAGCTTACATGAGCATTATTGGCTAGGAATAAAGTTAAATAGAGTCATATATTAATGATATTATAACTGATCAGCTGCAATACTTTCAGTAGATATTTATTATTATTCATAGGAGAAACCAAATCACTCAGGCTCAATTATTCATTACAAATGTTGGTATATGGTATAGTAAAGCTTTCCAGTCTTGATACTATTTGGTATACTAAAGTACATTCACAAGAAGGAGTGTCGTCGGCCAACAAGATGCACTTCTTTATGCATAGGTTCCCTTGGGAAAAGCATGATAGTTCTGCTGCACAGGGACTAGCCGCAGCCCGTAGGCAGTACGGCCGAGTCGTAACTCAGTTTGAACAGAGAATACCAGCCGATGAAGAGTTGGTAGGAAGACAGTCCAATTCATAAATATGACTTTGAACATTACTTATGAACGCAGTTACTCTGCTTCAGACTAGAAATATTTACTTTCTGATAATCTTACATGAGCATTATTGGTTAGGAATAAAGTTAAATAGAGTCAAAATAAGTTGATATCTCCTTAGAACAAAGTTAGGTTTGTTTGAGTAAGTAGTTTATTTCCCAGGTCTAACTTCAATAGTTTTAGTCATAGCGATAGCGGAGTTGGCAAAGTTGAACTAACCCTATAACCATAATAAAATATGCCTAGCTATCCACATTACGTGTTTATAACCCCTGCCTCGATAGCTGCCTTCGCCAACTCGTAGCGCCACCCAAACAATACGTAATCAAATCATAGCAACAAAAGGAACACAAGAACAATAACACAAATTATTAAACCATTCCCTTAGCCCGTGCCATACTAGCTGCCTTCGCTAACTCCTAGCGCCACCCATCCATTTCCTAAAGCGTCACACAAAACACATAGCACCAATTATAGAATAAGCACAAACACTAAAAAGGACAGACAAAATGAACGACACGAATACCATCACTGCCACTAGTTATCCTATCACTCACCACCTCGACGGACGACTGCCCCCCAAAAACCTAGCATCCCCTTCTCGGCCCTTTTATCTATTTTCTTTGTCATGCACACTACGAGATATTCCAGATATCAGAGACTAATGTTAAATCATTCGTATTTCGAGCTGTTAGTTTTTTCTTGTCCCGCCATTTTTCTCCCCTGTTCCTTGCGCGAGTCCCCCGGCATCCCTCCACGTCGATCGCGAACCATCCCGCCAATTCTGGCTTCATCCACCTAGCCGCATTGTTTAAGCTAACGTAATGAGTAACAAATAAGACTCACTTTCATTTGAATTTGTCTCTTTCTTTTTTTTAATCTAGTTTGGTTTAACTTCTGCTAACTAGACATAGTTAGCAGAAGAGTCCTTGTTACATTTTATAATTCTTCCTCATTTAATTTATTTAATAAACACAAATAATTAAGTTTGTTTATTATCTGAATATTAATAAAACATTATTATCTGAATATATTAATATTGATATTTATTAAAAACTTCAACAATTTTATTGTGTTTTGTAATTGGACATAAAACAATGCCATCTGTACGAATCGGAAGGAACCCGCTTTCCTCACTAGATGCCCGGGAATAAATCTGTCAACTCTAAGACTAGCTGTTAAATAGTTTTCGATTTCCTCCAGAGAGTTCTCTGTTCTCAATTTGTATAAAACAATAATAGCGTTCCTGATTATATTTGAAGTAAGGTTGTATTTCGAGATTCAAAGTTTTTGACATTATGTTTGATTGTAATTAATTAGTTAATTGCAGATATGATGTTATTTAATAACGAATTAGAATATTAATACTAAACTTTATTGTATAACGATTTTTACTCTCGTTAGAGCCTAAACTGAAAAGAATTATATTTGCGAATTGAACGGGCATTTCTGGACCGTTACAAACATAGCAAATATATTAACGATGATAACGACCCAAGGCCTTTAATATATTCCTTAATGATTAGATAAGATGGTTTATCAGCGACAATGAACTTTATTGCGATATGTGGGCAAATGGGGCGATGTTTATGTTTTGATTTAGCTAAACACGTTTAACAAGCAAAGTTTAAATGAGGTCATGAAAAACTATCTATGTTAAAACGTGACATTGACTTCGTCTGTCTGTGTGTCTGTTCAGTACGTTTTCACAGTTATCCCCGCGTGGTTGCCGGGTAAGAATAGTGCCACTCCATGTCCGCTCGTGGATGTCGTAAGAGACGACTAAGGGAATATAGGCTGTGTAGTACTGTGAGGCGATGGGCTTGCAACCTGTCACTAATACACTGGTAAACATCTTAGCCTAATTGTGAAAAATGTGGTTACAGAATTATTAACAAGTTTTTGGAGCTGTTAGTAATTCTGTCGCTCTGCCTACCCCACTCTGGGAATAAAGGAGTGAGCTTATGGTATGTTTGTATGTAGGTAACGCATTCGAATCGCGATTTGTTGTAGACTAACAAAATAATCAGCGAACAAGATCGTTTTGCACTGCAGCAAACATAACTGTGAAGTGACAGTCCTTTTCTCTAGTTAGACTTTATTAAAATGAATACTCTAAGCTAAGCTAATTGAAGGCCTACAAGTACCTAACTGTTTCTAACTCCGGTCATTGCAAGAAAATCTTTCGAAATCAACCGATCCGTCTTCGCAGAAGTCTGAATTAAGACATAACGCTAAAAACAGTATACGCTATCTAAAATTACGTTTCGCAAGCGTAATCCATCATCAAGGATGATTTAAGTATTATTTTTTCAATCAGTGGATCTATATGTGTCGAAAATGTCGAAACGTACGCAGGGCTGACGTGCTATGTCATCATCGTAACAATAAATATTGCGTTTGAAACGGTAGATGGCGTTGCTTTTTAAATGATTGATATCAAGGACTGCGGCCGATTTCGATTGTAATATAATATTCAGTGCACAGAATAAAAATGGTTTTTGTATAGATTATCGTTAATGGGCGATTATTGTGACAAGCTTCGATTAGTCGAAGATAGGTTTCGACAATAAAAATGTATCAAATGACAAATATTATCGTACAAGCATAAGATGCAATTGGTAAAATAAATTATACTTTACATTTACATGCTAGTCTTTTTAGACGATGTTATATTACTATAATGATCTTTACGTCGATCTAGATAGCATATATATATTTGCGCATCAAGGCTTTAATTACGTATGTTATATAGGTACCTTCTGGTTTTTGCCGACGACTTTATTCGTAAAACATACAGAGCCCAAAATGCAATGTCCGTGTGGGCCTGATAAAAATATGATAATATTTTATTATATTTAACACAAACATAAAGTACTGATTGGTAGATAATGCTTGTACTTAGCATTAAGTTCGCCTTTTGTACATTAATGTATTATTTGTGCAATAAAGTATTTAAATAATAAATAAATAAAGTAGGTACTATCAGTTATAAATTGTGATGACTTTTTTGTATTATTTGACGCAAAAAAGAAAGTTCTAATCAGTCGGATATAGTATGTTAATTTGGGATTTGAAACATAAGCTCTAAGGGCCACTTGCACGAAAAATTTAACCCTGGGTTAAGACCCTAACTCGGGTTAGTAAACGTCAGATTCATACAACAAATGTCATTTTAACTCGAGTTAGTGCTTTAACCCAGGGTTAAATTCTGCGTGCAAGTGGCCCTAATAGATTTATCAACGTACTAAGAGACATTTTACGGAAAATTAAGATTACGGAATTACGAACGTTTGAGAAACGAGTTGTTTTTTGTCTTGCTTAAAACATAGCAAAAGATCGCAAAGCTATTAAAATGTAACTTGATTCAAATTAACGGGTTACCTGAAATTCTTACGATATTAACTTCTCCAAAAGGAAGCAAGAACTTCGTAAGTTCTTGCTTTAGGGGATAAGTGCGTTCACAACATTACAACGTTGGTGTAACCCGCATTGCTTGCTTAGACGCTCAATCATATTGCTATTTTCAAGTTAGCTCAGTAGTAAGCAAGTAATAAGGAAACAGAGCAACTCTTCGCGATCAGACAGACCGAGAAAGATCAACATTACGATATGTTACACAAACGTGTGCATTCTATTAACGTAGGCTATTTGAATGTATCATAAGATACCTTACATCAAAGTCATGTAATGCATGACTCTGATGCTTTTTGTTTATTTAACTAGATCATATGTTCATGAATATTGAAAAGATCTCGAAGAAGTTGTGTTGTCAAAGTAAGAAGCCGTTCTATTAATTGTATTTCTAAATTTTGACTGCAGTTTGCTTTACTATCCTAGTTGTTTTGATTAGGTTAAGTCAAGCTAACTTTAGGTTTTTAAAAGAAGATAAAAAGAAGACTTTTTAGACCGAAAGCCACTATTTGTATTCCTATGACAACCAAATATATTTTCCTGACAAAATGTTTTTTTTTTTATTAAAAGCAAATTGTGAAAAAACTAGAAGAAAGAATCGTCTTATTTCGAGGTTTTTGTGGTGTTCAAAATATGCTACATTACGTTTAATTAAGATGAATGCTCATTCCGGCGGAGTTATTTCCATTATTTCCTATTTCGAGCCTTCTCTTTAACACACATGAAAGGAGTCAGTCTGTATTACCTTATGAGATATTTATACTCTCTTGTTGCTTAGTTGATGATGAAAACATAGATATATCTGCCACTGCTTTAGCTTACAACCTAGAGTATCCAATTATCCATGCGTCCAATATAGGACATGAACTTCTCCTAATTTCCTCCATTCATGCCTTATTAAATAGGGTCTATAAATCACGACCCATATTACAGTTGCATTGAAGACATTGAAGTGCATAATCAATGGCAAGCCAACGAACTACCCTCCCACGTAAAATAACTGGGTGATCTAATAATATACCTGCTTGCGTAACCTGTATAATTTTAATTATAACATTTCATTGATGACGCATGACATTGACCGAGGATTATTATCAACTTGCAAAGTACTATGGTAATTTACGAGGCTGTTGACTTGATATTAGATTACACGATACTCATGAAACATGACTGTACTATAGAGATGTTTAAATGTGATGAAGGTTGATGATAACATACGTAAATTTGCTAGGTCATACATTTTTCTCGTGCCATTGGTCGTATCACGTCGGGAAATGTACAACACGGCTAATTTACACATTAATATGTCGAACTGCTAAACATTTAGATTTCTTGATGGTACCTGCATCAACTAGCTGTAGTCATATTTACTGTCATGGGCTCATGAGTCATGACATACATATTTATACGCACACAGCTGAAAGTAAATGAAATGTCCAAAACAAAAAGCAACCTTTGCACCATTCTCCGAATACCCAACTATTTATTTGCACAAAACACGTTAATTAATTGTCGAAATACGAGAAATAACAGATTTAACAAATAAAGAAGAACACAATTAATTGCATTTAAAACACAGGTACGGAAGTTAAGTAACTACATTTCTGAAAACCAATATCTCATATGTAAGTGTCCTAAAGTAGTGGTCGCTTGTGTACAATTGGATAATTCAAGTTAATCCTAATACGATTCATTTTATGCCTATCATTAAATGGTAATCACTACTAAGTGGGTATTAAGCAATAATGTGCTCGGAGGAGTGCAGGCGCCGGCGCATGCGTATTTAGATAACGTGGTGTCAGTAGCCAGATTGATCGCCATAAACGCCACATCAACAGGTTACTGACTACCGTCTTTGTAAATATAGGTAAAAAATACAATTCTATTTTAGGTTTTGTTGGGAAAAGCTTTAGAAGTATGTAAGGGGTATTGTGCATATTTACAATGTAAACGTTAAGGCAGAAAGAGAATGAGGAAATGAAAATGGCACAGTAGCGTGCCCTGTGGAACTCCTTATGAACAGCAGTGGGATAATACGAACAGACTACGATGGTCATATCTAAAGGATGTTGGTCAATTAATTCGGCAAATTGCAAGCGGCTGCAGTGGCTTTATAGCGCTTATAGTGAGTTTTATCTGTTAATATTGTCGTGTTTACGGTAGTGAAGGCTGCATACAGATCAAAACCTAAAGTAAAGAAGCGAAGAATATTATGGCGTAACGTGCACAACATATCTGTCTAAGTAGTTTATGTTGGCTATAGTTGGTATAGCAAACGTGTGACGTAAGATATAGGTATAGTAACATTAATACTCGTGGAAATACAACGTTGCACTTCGAACACATGTTCACAATAAACAGAGGGCTGGCAGACACGGGCGCACCTGCCTTCCGGCCGCGCTTCCTGCGTTTTGTGTGACGTCACGCCTCGCTGACCATTTTGTCCTGGCTGAAGGGTTGCCGTGCAGTTATTTATTAAAGCTCGTCCAAATATTATCGTCTAGATGCCACAAATAACGCATGTTTTTTGTACGACCTTTTTTAAGCAGTATCCTCTTTTGCATAATCATGAGCTGCTAATCGAATATCGAATCCAACCAAACTATGGCGTCTACGTTGAATATAGCGGAGATCATGTTACCACTTTTCAATTCCATTGTGAAATTACCCCTTAGACTTAAAATGTAAACACATTCTAATAACAGAAACTGATTGGTCTGCATTTTACCTGGCAGTATTTCAATCTAATAATAATTATTAAAGATTAAGGCTGTCACCCCAAAACTGAAAATCCTAAATCATCTTAAAGCCTATAGCTACTCAAAAGTTCAATACCTTTATCTAAAGAACAGCTAAGGGAATAAAGGCGTATAGTACTGTTAGGCGATGGGCTTGCAACCTGTCACTAATACACTGGTAAACATCTTAGCCTAAATGTGCAAAATGTGGTTACAGAATTATTAACAAATTTTTAGAGTTGTTGGTAATTCTGTAGCTCTGCCTACCCCACTCTGAGAATAAAGGCGTGAGTTTATGTATGTTTGTATGTATCTAAAGAATCCTATCAAGTCCTCAGCAACAAAATTTTCTAACATCCCATTATTTCACCTTCCGCAACCTACGAGGCATCCTACCATACATTTTAAATGCATCTTTATGTCTCGCTTATGCAAAGTTATGGTTGCCTGATACAAGCGAGTTATGGTTGTTATTCTGCTTACACAATAGGATGCAATTACATGTGATGTGCAATTACGCGCGACCCTGGCGGCCATTTGCCAACATGGCGCCCACGTGACGCGTGTGCGATCTATAGATTATGGATCATTGATCGATTTTTCTGGTGAAATGCAACGGGAGTAAAAGGGACGAGTTGCTAAGGAAGGTTCACTATGGAGGAAAAAATTACCTACAGAATGGTTTAACGGTCTTAGAGACCTACTCACGGAAAGAGTTGATAAGAGAACTACAAATAATTCGACAAATAGACTATTACTCAAATAGATGAGACATAGGTTTACGATGTGATATCGAATGCGGATTTAAACATGATAACCTTTACTATGTTACAGTTAATATATTCTCAGAACCGGCCGGAATTCTGGTTAAATACATAAATTATAATACTTGAACTAACGATGTGAACCACGGTAGCTGAGGAACAATTATAGTTGTTTTCTGACTTATACACTAATACAAAAAGTGTCCAATTTAACTAATCACAGATCGTTACAATTGCAAATGACTTTACAGATTCTGTAGAGAACCTTGACTTGATTTCAGGAGAATGATGAATTTTAGTCGACACTGAATTTCGTGATACTTAAGTATTGTAAGTCTATACTCGTAGTAAGCAATATATCAAGCTTTGGAAGCAGACAAGGTCGCAAACGACACACGATTATTTTTAATTCAAATTCTTGCTGCAAAAACAGAAGCCTGTGATTGCTTTTCGAGCAAATGCACTGACGCCAGCTTAGCCGCACCAACGCGCAGAACATGGCCGTTATTTTATAACATGGAGAAGGCAAAGGAGCACAGAACCTAGCTGATAGTAAGTGGGTTCGGTGACCCAGACATTTGCAATCTAAAAGGAGTTGCCAACCCTGAGGACTTATGTGTTGTCTTTTGCGCAAAGAGCCTTGATTTTTGCCGGCCAAGTCTACTGTGGACAGAACATTACAGACGTGATTGTGTCCGCTCCGCTTCCGCTTTTAGTTTGTGCAAGACTTACTCGCATGGTCGTCGTGGAGTAGGTTGTGGTAGCGGTGCGGTTTCTCCGGGCCGTCGAGCCTCATCATCACGCCGTCAGCAGACCAGCATCGCGATATTCTGCAAAATTCAAGGAGTTAAGTGAGACAATGTTAACAGTACGTCACACAGGCAGCGATAGAATCGCGGCATGGGAAGGGCTTTAAAATTTGATTGCCAGTATGTTTAGTTCTTTAAAACTAATTTTAAAACAATTCCCGCTATTGAAATTGATATTTTTTTGACAAGGCAATGCAATATAATGGCGTCTAAGAGCTGAGCGGATCCTATGATGCAGTTGGAAGGTGGCAAAAGGATCCTGTACTTAACAAATACTCAACGAGTTATCGTTAGATTGGTGTCGATAAACAAATGACGATTCTGTAAGAAAAAGTACCATAGCCAACTATAGCTTGTCTTGAAAATTCAATAATAATAAACTGACAAACGAGTATCTACTCCAAGATATCTAGATATTTAATAAACAGGATTTAGAATAAAGGTCAACACACGACCTGTCATAGGTCATGGGGTCGATCATTCGTTGATCATCCTTGATCTGATCCGATCTGTAATAAAATTTGAATCTGAATCTGAACTTAATTCAGACCCGTTGTATGATTAGGTACGGGGAGAGTAGAGGGAAATGGTGACTTATCTTGTTTTAGTACCTAAACCCGCACCTCATGGTTACCTAAGTACCTACAGCTATAACAGTAGTAGTCTTTCGGTTGATAGAATGGTGACACATCAAAGTTATTTTTCAATTCTTAAAATCACATGTCCTTATTCCTTAGTCGTTCTGACCATATCAAATATACTCGGTATGTCTTTTACAACCTGCTCTATTCTATTTCCCATAATGAACTCTCACGCAACGTAATAAGCGCGTTGACTCCCGCAAATCCATTTCGACATGCGCGTACGCCTAATAAGGCAAAAACAATGGGCGTGCGATTTCGCACAAAGTATATTATAATTGCCGATAAATGCTAGTTTATCTATCAATCGATGACCTCGCGTATGTCATTGAATGTTGCAACGAGATTATGATCTAGAGCAATTATATGCAGAGAAAGGCGTTTGGAGTGTAGCTACTGGGTGTATGTTAGTGACGGTGCACTAAAAGTACCTATTCATGCTACTATACATTGGTCTAAAAGAAAAATATTTCATTTAGTCCTCTCGGACATGGACCTGACATGATCTATTAAGATTTCTGTCCATTTATAACTTATATAATAAGACATTTATTACCAACATCAATAATGACACAATTTTTACGAAGATGGACTCATGAATGTGTAAACCAGAGCAAGCAGAGCAATTGATTGGGACAAGTAGGCCAGCTTTAAATTAGTCTATATTATTAGGTCAATGTAACGAATAAAAGTGAACATGCAAAGAATCACACCTCATTCCCATTGGGGTTGGCAGAGACCACTTCCTTCCACTTGCTACGAATGCTACAAACTACACAAACTTGCCTCGCTTCCTCCACAGTCATAAGTTCTTTTCCTTCATACACGTGCGTCAGTTTAAGAATGAACACGTACTTTATTACTATAAGTTAAAGAAAGTCCGATTAAGTTAAACACCGAACTCGGTGGCCATTACAAACCGTATACGCAAGTAATCGGAATCACATTGGCCTATAACTATTAAAATACACAAACGTGCAATTGAGATCAATAATAAAACCATAGTTTTCTCCGATAGCTGCGCCCGCGCGGACCGTAACAGGCACAGTGTTGCCAGTTAGGGCAAATTATATCCCTAATTTTTGCAACTATTTTAGTAGCTATATTTTCGGATTAAACTGCAATGTTTAACGGTCTTTCCTGTCTCCAAGACATGTAAATGAACGAGAATGAACCCAAAAGTGATCGATCTTTAGTGACAAGTTTCCAAAATATACAGACAAACTTTTTTTTAAAATATTTGCAACTTGTATCGTTTAATAAACAAAAACTAATTTTACACATATTCCGGTGTTTAACTTTTGAAAATATGTATTCAGAATCTTTTCGCATCTCCTGCTGACCATTCAGCAGCTTATCCATTTAAGTGTTGGCAACACTGAGCAGGGAGATAAAGTTTTACGATCAAACGTAACCTACTTCCAGTAATGCAATTGGCGAAAACAATGTTCTCTAACTGTTCGGTGACTTTATATTCCAAAACGATCTTAATTGCAAATAAAATGGTCTTAACGGAATTGAGGATTGTTTCCATGTGATGCTTGTTTTTCTGTGGGCAGGTGAAACCGACACCTACATTTAAGAATCTAATTGGCACAATTGTCATTTGTTTTAAGACTGCGCCGAGCAAACGCCGAGCGTCCAGTGGCGCCCTCATTTACTATTATTGTGTTTTCTAATTAACTAAAGAATTTCCTTGGAATCAGACAAACTATTTTAGTAGTGTATGTTAAAACACAATTTATGGGCTACGTAACAAACTTTAATAACAATTACTCTTTGAGTAGTAGCTTAACGGGAAAAGGTGGCCACTTTTTTCCGTTAAGTTAATAACTCGAAGGTGAATTATTATTAAGCTATATGATATACCCTATAAGTTGTGTTTTCATTTGTAGTACACAATCATTTCGTCCAATTTCAAGAATATACTTTAGTTTATTAGAAAACACAATAAAATAAATGAGGGCGCCACTGTACACCCGGCGTACGCTCGGCGCAGTCTTAAGCTCTTAGTTTTAAAGACAAAAATGACAAAAATATAACGTTTAAAGGCTAATTTTTTATAGTATGACTTACAAAATTAAATAGCCTAGGTATCAATTTCCCAAAACAAAAACATTACTGAAGCATGATTGGCTCCCATATAGGTAGTTGATAAAATATAATCTGCATCGATTCGTCTTAAGAAGCACTACGTCAAATCGGTGCAAATTCTTAAAAAATTATATGTTCTGAGCATCTTTTCTTTGCATGATGTTTTTGCTATAAGTATGTAAGCTAGATAAAAGATGTATCTGCTATATAACTATATGTACTTACACTTGATAACAGTGAGAATTGGAGTCAAAGATGAAGTTTTTAATATATTCATTTATAACTGCGCTTACGCAGGTTGCATCACACGACGGAGGCGTGCAGACAAGATACATAGGTGACGGTTTCATAGGGCTGCCAAAAACATAAACGCGATGCTTTTTTAAATTCTTCTGTCAAAGATTTTTACAAAAATCACTACATAATGTTATAAAATGTATAAAACAAAATCCCTCAACTAGTCTGAAGGAGTGGTTGCAAATTACTGAACGGATTTTCACGCAGCTTTCACGATCAGACATATAATTTATCACGGAATGTTTTTATGTATTATAATTCGGTTTTATATACGGTTGTTACAGAGAATTCATATAAACAGAAGCGAAGCGAAGGCGGGTCCCTAGTATTTACCCGTTACGTTTGTTTAGATTAAGTTTCGACGTGTAAATAAATGAATTGTAAAACGCTTGTACGAGTAATAAAATTACCTACTTGATAAAAAAATCCTGAACTAATCCATACTAATTACTATAAATACATAACTCTATTTGTTTGTTAAGCTTTCACAGCTAAAGGACTAAACTGATTTTAATGAAATTTGGTGTTGAGATTTTAATCCCGGACTCGTAAATATAATACTTTTCATTCCAGAAAAAGATATTGTTGCCGAGTGAATACGCAGACGAAGCAAAAGCTTTTAATAATATGTTCAACTTTAGTGGTCGATTTGATACTACACGAACTAAACCGTACGTGGTGCAGAAAGTCAGAACGCCGTTAGGGTTTGTACCATTCTCTCGCTCGCTGTCATAGTTTATACATATACGCCATTAAGCGAGTCTAATTTATTTAATAACGATCTTAAAAGTTATTCAAATGCGTTGGCAACCCTAGCTACTCAGAGTACCGTAGGACGTGCGTAGGCGCCGTGCGTTCAGCCGGGAATTCAAAAAACAACAATGATGGCGCCTAGTTTTTAGCCGCGCCCAAACTAAGCTTAATTGCAGCAGATAAGGAATTCCGGGCGTCCTTGTTCTACGAGGATTTAGATGATTCTGGGTAGATCCGTGATGACTTAAGCACTGATGTTATCAGTGAGGCTAGACAAGTTGCTTAACGCTAACGAAAACGATTTTAAACGACTTTTTAAACTTTTTTTTTTTGCGGGTGGTAGGACCTTGTGCAGGGTCCGTCCGGATCGCTACCACCATCTTATCCATTAACCTACCGCCAAACAGCAGTGTTCGCGTTGTTGTGTTCCGGTTTGGGGATGAAATGACTAGCATAGAGGCTTCCATCTTAGCCTCAGGGTTGGCAACGCATTTGCAGTCTTAGGATTGCATTGCAGTCTTGTGATTGCGAATGTCTATGGGTCACAGTTTCCACTTAGCATCAGGTGGCCTGTGTGCTCGTTTGTCTTCTCAATGCCATAAAAAAAATACTGACAAAATGTATGGAATTGACATTGTCTAACAGCTTACGTCAATCCTATACATTTTTGATAACGATAACGAACGCCGAATGTTTCTTGTCTCGGCCTCTGTAAGAAAAACCATACGATAACATGTCAAAAGCCACAAGGTTTTACCAAGTAGAATAGAACCCTAGAAATGTTGCGTATGTAGGTAGGTAGGTTTTTTTTGATGTGGCAATTCTTGCAAAACACATGGGTTAATAATAGCAATGGAATACAGATATATTAAATTAACTTAATATACCTATGGTGTTTAGAGAGAAAAAGATAAGGTTTAGTTAAGTTAATTTATTCATCAACGTAATAACTATTACTGTTTGAGTATTAGTTTGAGTTTGAAAATTGCATAGCATGTCAAAAGATACGAAATTATATTGAGATCGTCAACGTAAATACTAATAGTAAAGAAATACAAAAATAACACTCAAATAATTAAAACAACATTAATAAACAACCAGGATATCAAAAAATTGTGACAACTCATTACTTAATGATAATCAGAAGACATTCAAGATTAGATACCTAACCTACATACCAATTAAATTTGATAAAATGCAAATTCAAAGGCAGGTACCTAGATAGGTACATGGCATTCTAGGTCAGATGTCATCATTACTGCTAATCGATTACTATCAATATGTCATTTACGGTACAAAAAAACGATTATTTGCCGACGTTAACCCGGGCGGGGCACAAAGGGGGATCTACCACATTTTATCAAATTAATAGAATATAACTTTATTTCAGGCTACAAAGCCCATATTTACAAATACCTAACAGACTTAACATACATAAAATTATATAACATAAAATTAACAGACTATTTATAGACTTTCGCGGTGTCCGCTAGCCGGCGGCGGCCACGAAATCGCCGAAATACGACACCCCTACTAGGCCAGAGTTCCTCCTTTAAAAAGGTCGACAGCTCTTTAGTCGGTACTCTCACCACAAATGACTTGAAATTATTAATGTATGATCATTTAAAAACAATTCTGAGGAACAGATCGTAGCCTCGGCTGAACCAAACATTTAGGGTCTCCCCAGACCTATCGACGCGGAATCGGCTTGAGCCGGTAAGAAAAAGTTTTATGTCCGTGCAGTAAGAGTGAAAAAGGTTTCGCTCGGCTCGGCGTTGCGAACGGAACGACGTCGTTTTCGATCTTATTGCGTGGAAATAAAACTTATTCTTACCGACTCAAGCCGATTCCGCGTCGATAGGTCTAGGGAGACCCTTAAGCTTCGATTGAGCTCACTCGCTTCAACAAAGCACTTAGGTAGTACCTATTTGTTGTACCTAATAGGTACAACCAATTAACAATATCACAGAACCCATTTCTTTTAAAAGCCGCTGATGAAATCAGAATCTGATATCTTAGAGCGCCCTACTTGCAGAATACACATTATATCGAATTTCATTTTGATCAGACTATTCTTATTAACTTATTGCATAACAGTTTCAAAATTGATCCACACTTGCTTACATATTGACAATAAGTATTTGATTTTTACTTTTTTTTATGTACACTGACTATGCGACACATCATAATGTAATTTCCAATATGAAATAATTGACTACTAGGTATGTAAACAAAACCAAACGAACCAATTTGTCATGATTACTCGATAATCGGGCCATTCTACTTTTCGTTGTACATAACTTTTAGCCACGCTCTCACTAAACTATTTTTATTTCAACAAACGGTAAAGTGCTGCTTTTTCTAACTTAAAACTAGAAAAGGGACGTCAATAAGCTTATATATAGAATTAATCTAATTCATAAAAAGTTATTTGTAATAACTACTCGTATAATGTGAGTAACGCAGTGGACGTTGATGTCCCCGCCTTTTCTATGGAAAATGTGCAAT
The DNA here is from genome assembly GCA_963966035.1 of Acleris laterana. Lineage (NCBI taxonomy): Eukaryota > Metazoa > Arthropoda > Insecta > Lepidoptera > Tortricidae > Acleris > Acleris laterana. Next base: position 923,363 of record OZ014452.1, read on the forward strand.
TTACCACTGAGTTACCGAGATTCTTCAGCGATAATTGAGTAATTTAGGATAATTTTTTTTGAAAACCGTTAAACGTAAACATTCTATGTTCACGTTATTTGTTTATTCGCGGATTCATCATTTGGTATACTTTTTATCGGACGATAGCAAAAATGTACACTGAAAAGTAGAATGGCCCAATCACGTACGTTTAAAGATCAAGTGAGGTCTTAGCAATGATTTATACAGTAGATCATTATTGTCACGTTAACTTTAAGATGAAATAACCATTCATTATACGTTATTTTTAATAAAAACACGCTTGGTGAATATTTGAGGTTCTAATTTGTTTACATCGTTCACAAGTTCTATTGACAACGACCTTACTACTTACACTTGTCCAAAAACACATGATAACTTCACTTATCAAGGCGAGGGAGTCTTAAGAAACTACCTATACCTTAATTAGACTAGATTAAATGCTAATTCATAGATAAGCCATTCTAGTACAGATTTCATCACTCGCATCAAATCGATTAATGTCAACCGAATCACCTGTCTCTCAATGAATGAACAGCAATCCAACTCAACGTGAATTGCACAGTGCCTCTCTTTCGCTTTGGACCATATAGAGAAAGACGTACGACAAACATGTCGTGGGCTTGTGCTAGCTCTGGGAGGTTATCTGGTGGCATAGTTTCTAGTCGAGAATCCGAGAGAAACATAGCGACTATACAATTATGCGTGGCTAGGAGAACAGCGGACCAGCAACGTTTTTCGTGTTATTGGTTTTACTATACTACAGGGTTTACATAAACCAGGCATAATGACAACGGGTCCACATGGAAAATGCTCTAAAAGGAGATGAATCAAACCGTTCAACCGTTGTTGCATATAAGTTATTTAAGTGTGGTGTGGCAGTGGTAGTGCAAAAGTTGAGGATTAAGCTCAAAACACACTGAACGCGGGCGCGCGTCGAGTAGTGTTTCTTGACTTTAGGATAGGACCCGCGCACGCTGTCTGGGTTGTCGTTCGTATAACAAAGGGCCTGTCTACATTACCAAGTCGCGGTGCCGTTGAGAGGCCAGTTGCAGTGCTTATGCACGGTGCAGTACCGCATCGTACAACGGCACTCGATACAATAGATGACAAGCAAGTCTGGCTTTACCGTGTGAAGTGACCTTAACTTATGGCCTAGATAATAATAAGGAAGATCGGTGTTTTGTGAATTAAAGAGACGATAAACGTAGGTAATTTAGAGCGTACTGTTGTAGAAATATTGACCTTGAATGTACCACCTGTACTCGTTTTCAATGATAAATATTTTTAATGTAAATATGACCCAAAAATGCGAGTATGCTCAACAAGCAATCCTTAAAATTCTTTAACCTAAATATAAGTCAATAAAAAAAATATTAACAGAGAAAATACTTTTGAAGAAGATTTGAATATTTTTATAAGTACAAACCAAAGCTCCATTAAACAGTTAATCAAAACTGTTTAGTCGAGCTTTGACGTACCTATCAGTGTTCTGCTACTATTGGTTGACCAACTATGTCACGTGTTTTTTTTTGTTTACATTTCGTTAAGTACCTAAACAAATAGAGTATAGTAAGTGTATAATTAATCACTACCCCAATTAAAGGCGTTTAAGCCGTTCATTAAAACTTAAAAAAAAATATGTGATCCGTCCCTTACTTCCCTTGGTGAATAAACTACAATTAGTTGCTAATGGTAGGTAGTTTAAGATGCTAATGACGTACCTACAAAAGCTAGCAATTCTATTACCTCCCTTATTTACGGCATCACCTCTCAATTTGCTATACAATATAGGTAGAATTAAACATACTTCCTTCCCCGCTCATCTTATGGCCCCAGCTACAAATAACACGGCAATTGTATGCAGATGTGACAGATAGCGAAAGTACCCCCGGGGAATCGAACCGGCACTCTTTCACTGGTAGTACTATGCCAGTAACTGCGCTATCGGTCAGAGAAATTACGAACCATTATGTGCTGTTGCTTGGATTTTCTTAGTTTCTTGGGTTAGATTGTTGAAGCCCTTTCACATATTTCTTCACCCACATGTTGGGAAATAACAGTTGATTTTCGCACGGAACGCGTTCAGGGACCGGCCCGCTATCCCATTTAAGTGGTTTCGAATGGGTTTTATAAGGATTTATAATATACGATTTTGCTGTTTGTTAACTAGCCATCACATAAGGGAAACCTAAAGAGCAGCAGCAAATTGATATCCCTCTTATTACATAACTAAATATAACGGTAACCCTAAAAATAGTGCTTAAAAAGCCAATAGAACGGCTTTTGAAAGTTAAAGGGATATTGGTATCACTGAAAATATAGCGCTACAAAAGTAAAATCGAGCAAGACTTACACGGAACGGATTTGGTAAGGGTAACCCTTATAAATAGCACTTACAAATCGAACGGCTTTCAAGCGATACGGCTTTTTTAAATAAATCCTTATAAAAACCCATTCGAAACCCCTTGAATGGGATAGCGGGTCGGTTCCTGCTTTAAAACTCTCTTTAGGAAGTAACTTTTTGGGTGCAGTAACCAAGGTTATTATCACACTACGAGTAACCATCGATTTTACCGAACTGAAATGAGACTTATCTACTCCGAGATAATCTATACAAAATCCGGCGTTTAATATCATCATCACTACATAATATCACTACATAGTATAAAACAAAGTCGCTTCTCGCTGTCTGTCCCTATGTATGCTTAGATCTTTAAAACAACGCAACGGATTTTGATGCGGGTTTTTTTAATAGATAGAGTGATTCAAGATGAAGGTTTATATGTATAATAGATTCTGGTTTATGTACGGGTGTTACAGAAAACTCACATAGACCGAAGCGAAGCGAGGGCGGGTCGCTAGTAATCTATAAAACCTTAATTCTCGTTTGGCCGATCTCGCGGCTTTTGAAGAATAAATTATACAGTAGTAAATTGATTGTTTAAATAAATATATTAATAGTTTCGACCCACCACGATCAAAGGTTAATTTTTACACCGACGGATACAAAAACAATCAGTCAAATCTTACTTTCAATACACCGATCAATCATTTATGTAATTAAACAAATGACTGCGAAATCGAAAGTAGTTGACATGGTGTAGTCCGGCTGTAATGGTTGCACAACCGTGTAATCCGAACCTTAATTGGGATATTTCTCGGAATTCTCGGATTTCATCGGGATCGCTTCGATTGGTCGCGGCCTGTGGATATTTAATAGCATTCTATTCGAGTAATAGAGGCACTATAGAATAGAATAGGTAATAGTAATAGTACAAGTGCAGAAGTTTCAGTTTCTTACAAAAACGGAGTTTAGTTATTCGAAAGAAGAATTCGAAGTACCTACCTAATTTATGACGAGCTCCGATAGCACGTACGTAGGTATAAAGCCTGTGAGCCCCGTCCACTGCTTAACCCATTGATGATGTCGGAAAACATAGATCCCGTGTAGCCACTAGCCAAAAGTCAAGCGTACCACCCATTTTCTTGGGTAAGTGTAACAGCTCGTAGCCAATATGCATGCATGCAGGCATGGACATAAGGAAAAATCACCAAAATTCACATAAAAATTATGAATATCTCAAAAACTAATGGTTTTCGGCCAGGGTGACACGACATGACCTAATTTACTCCAAATGAGCTCTACTATGCCTCCTTCAAGGATCTAGGTCGAGTTAACCTGTAACCCTGTATAGAAGACTCTTTTTAACGAAGGGCATTTGTAACAGGTGCAAAGAGTACTATTATTCTATTTGCCGTTTTTATACTCCCTCTATGCTTTCCTACCTTTATGGCTAGACCACTGAAGTGACCAGTAGAAGCTTATTAGGTATAGTTATCTAAATCTTGCTAATTATAATCCAGGTACCACGAGTGTTGACTGGACACTGCCCGCGCAAGAGACACTTGACAGCAATACTGCCCTACTAATCCAATAAGGGGTAAATCAAATTTGATAACCAAAGTAGATTGAACCCGCTCTTGTTAGTAATGAGGTTGCGATTGCTACAACAGCTTTATTTGAGATGTCGTCATTTGTATTAGCAGGTAAAAATAAGTATTAAACAGGTTCCCCAAAGCCCACACTGTTGCGACTTAGAGGACAGAAAGCAAACATGTTCTATGTAAAGTTACTGTCACTAATTATTAATCAACTTTATTTTATTGCCATACAAAAATGTCAAAGCAATAAGAGTTACTAATTATAACTCAGACAATAATATAATACAGAAGCAAGATGGGCTATAGTAATTTGGAATAAAGACCCAGGTTCTCTACGTGCATGAACAGTTTGATGAATATAGAAAGAGATACCCTGTCACTAATATACACATGATAATCTTAGCCTGTTTGTGCAAAATGTGGTTATAGAATTAACAACTGGTTGTTAAAGTTGTTGGTAATTCTGTAGCTCTGCCTACCCCACTCTGGGATAAAGGCGTGACGGTATGTACTCGTATGTATGTAGAAAGAGGTAGGTTTGTTTTGAACAGTGCACCTTTCGTTCCACAGCCTCTGCCTACCCCGTCGGGAGATGGAGGTGAAGGCATGTGGTGTCATTTTCTTCCAAATATGCGATAGTTACACCAAAGTTGCGAGTGTTCACACGTTGATAGCAAGGTCGGATCTGATCTCCTGATAACCGCTGCAAAGTGACGAATATTGACGAATATTCGTTCAAAATCTTTATCAGACAAGTCGATTGTGAAAGTAGTGCATCTTTGAATGACTAAAAATAAATAAATCGCAATAGCATCTGATGTTCAGTGCTCAATCTCAATTGCTCTTCACACGTTAGCGTAAAAAAAAGTAAGCGATAAGCATGTCGTAGCTTCGCAAACACTTCGTCCCCGGGGACGAAGTGTCGGCAGGCCTTCCACAAGGTGGACCGACAATCTGATAAAGATCGCAGGAAACCGCTGGATGACAGCAGCAGAGGACTGATCGTTGTGGAAAACCTTCGGGAAGGCCTTTGTCCAGCAGTGGACGTCTTGCGGATCTAATGATGATGGTGATCTTTATAGAATGAACAAGGCTAGACTTTGTGCCTAGTTAGACTGAGCGGCGCGAAGGCGTCTTTGCGCAAAGGGCCCGGCTTTCATTATTTCCAGCCTAATTAGATGTGATTGTAGAAGGTTCGCGACAACATTTAGTGAAACAGAATTAAGATTGAGATTGACCATAATTACTCCAGGAGTTGAATCTATTTGTGACAAAAAACAAACCCACCGCCATCATTAACAAGTACTTTTATTGAACACAAATATTTTTTGTAAGACGCTCACAAAATTCTAGGTAATTTAATAGGGCTACGTGGAACTATACGTTTAAGACACCCTATCGTAGGTACCTAATGTTCGTGCTTAGTTTTTTAACCGGTGGCTATTTTAATGCGAACACAGGAACATATTAATGCGAACACTGTTGCTTGGCGGTAGGTTACATGATAAGATGGTGACTAAGATCTGGTTAGACCATGCACAAGGTCCTACCACCACTAAGCGGACTATACATAGCTCATGAGTTGTGGTTGTGTTACGAAGGTTTAATACCTATTATAACGGTCGACGAGGCTTCTCAAGCCGACCAAATTAGCTTTACACTTACTACAATATGAATCACAATGATTTTAGAGTTATAAAATATGGTCATATATTCATAGTTCATACTCCGTCAACATGTCAAACAATGTTCACGCCGTACATACATACAAACAAACAATGGAACAGCGGCGACCGGTCAGTTACCTCGCGCGCTGACGTTCTCACGGACGTGCATAACATCCAGTGTGAGAAGACTCATTGTTATTAACTTATTTTTAATTTAATTAATATGTAGGTAGTACCTAGAAGTTCCACTAATATTAGGTACCTATACTAGCGGAAGTTCATGTGTGTGTTAGTTAGTTACTCCTTCACGCTGCTGGATTTTGATGAAATTTGGAATGGAGATAACTTTTATCCTGGGGACACATACCTAGGCTACTTTCAATTTTGCTTTCAGTCCGGAAATTGTAAAGTTCCCGAAGGAATAACGATAATCGAAATTCCCTGAAACATCAATTAATTAATTATATGCGTATAAAGTCGCGGGCAGATCCTAGTCACTACATAGTATAAAACAAAGTCGCTTCCCGCTGTCTGTCTGTCCCTATGTATGCTTAGATCTTTAAAAGTACGCAACGAATTCAGATGCGATTTTTTTTAATAGATAGAGTGATTCAAGAGGAAAGTTTTTATGTATAATAAATTCTGTTTTATTTACGGGTGTTACAGTAAACTCACATAAACCGAAGCGAGGCGAGGGCGGGTCGCTAGTATGAAATAAATGCCTCCAAGGCTCTAAGCTAACAATTCTGGAAACAGAAATAGACTTGAATGCGAGAAATGTCTCCTAGGTAGTCCGAAATTACAAAACACGAATTAAATTTCAGTATTTAAGGCCGCTTCCTCACTTGGCGGTATACTTGCAGTAAAACACGGAATCGGTAAGGGTTGCTAGGCAACTAGTGGCGTCTACCAATCAACGCACAGCGTTTATGCCGACAGTAAGGGTCTCCCCAGACCTATCGACGCGGAATCGGCTTGGGCCGTTAAGAAAAAAAATTATGTCCGTGCAGTAAGAGTGAAAATGGTATCGCTCGGCTCGGCTCGGCCCGGCTCGGCGTTGCGAACGGAACGACTTCGTTTTCGATCTTATTGCGTGGACATAAAACTTATTTTTGCCGGCTCAAGCCGATTCCGCGTCGATAGGTCTGGGGAGACCCTAAGTTTTACTGCACGCCGCACGCATACCGCCAAGTGCGAAAGTGGTCTAAGTCTAAGGAATAATGTAGGTAGGTTTTTCTTGTACTAGGCAGGTGCAGATTTAATTTCAAAAAGCGCCGTTCTTAAAAAAATCCAAACCCTTTTTGCCAATCGATCCAAGTTCAATCGTCAATTTTTCGCGATAGAACGTAGAGAAACCAGCTGTTATGCAAACCTGAACCTGTACCTACCTACACCCTTATAAGTGTGTAGGTACGTCAGTAGCCCGCAAGGCAGGCTGGTGCCATGCAGGTGGCCGACCCCGCCAACCGGTATGGCAGACTCCATTAATACCTTGGAAACCACGGGACCTGAGCGCAGTAAGTACTAGTTTTTATAACGCATTTATAGCTAGGTATCCCTTTTGCATTAGGTAGGTAGGTACATATCATCAGAACGTGACAAATTGTTTAAGGTGCTAGGTAGGTATAAAAAGATCGCCGTCGTCGAAGAATTTATTATCTTAACAGTGTCGTTCATAGGTATGTACCTATCAAGAGATGAGGCTACGTGTAATATGACCCGGTAGTGGATTCAGGATTTTATTTCAGGCTGGGGGGAGTGGGGGGGCTTGACCTCGCTGAAGGTAGGTAGGTAGGTTTTGTTAGGTTATTTTAGATGTCACTGCCTCGCGTTTGTGCCCCATAGATAGGGTTACCATTAAGGAATTTGAAAAGTCCTGACAAAAAGCCAGACATTTCGACAAAAGTCCGGACTTTTTAGTCACAAAATGAAAACTAGTAGGTAATAGTACAAGTAGAATCACTGTACCTATGTAGTTTTATTTATTACTCATATTCTGTCTAATTCAAATAAACCTACCTAGGTAGTTAGGTAGCTAATGTAGGTGGTACTTAATCATATTATGTATAATCTTAGCTAATAGGTAGGTAGGTACAATCTTAAAAGTAAAGATTACTTATTATAGCTAAGACTGTTTTAGATTTTAAGGATTTTGGAAATAAACAGTTTTAAATTATTATTTTTCTTTTTTTATGTCTATATCGTAGGATTTATACCTATTAGAATTTTAGAACTACCTATCATGTCAGCCTCGTACCTACGTTCCATACCTACGAATACACTTGTCTTATTTAGTAAACACTATTATAACTCAAAATGCTCCTTTTTCGCGTAAAATAACAATTTTGTCATAAAATAAACCGTCCATGATGTAAAATCAGAAAAATGGTGTGCAACATGATGAGGTCTCAAGTTGCTTTATTCACCAGAAAACGGCCGTTTTAGCCAAAAAATATGCATTTTGAGGTTATAAAATGGTTTATTAAATATGAAAAGTCAATTGGTATGGTTTGATGACAGGTAGGTTCCTGGGTAGGTACCTCGGGATTTTGAAACGAAGATATTTTTGACGTTGTTTTATTATCTAGCAAGAAATCCCTGTAACCAACTTCGGTCTAATTCAAGAAAGTAGCTAAATACCTACATGACTTCTTACATAGACAGCAGTTCAACACTTAGGTGCAATATACAATGTGTAATTCATTATGACATGACTTTCGCAAGCTTTTCTCGGTAACACCTTACTTAATGACTCTAGAGTTATGGTAATATATACAACAATTACTTAAAACCACTTTCATTTAGCGTATAATATGATAAATAGTCGACATTCCTACTAATAGTTACATGCGCAGCATACTTATACTTATCTCTTATCTATTAATCTCGATGAAGTTCCTATTATCCAACTGCCCTTCGATTAGAGAAAATCGTTTTCGAATGATATGAGAGTAGGTACCTAGTACCTATGCCTTCCTAATTTAAAAAGTTAGTAATGAGGCGAAAAAGGATTTGAGATTCGAATTTAAAGTTACCTAATTTGTAATAACAAAGTCTTCTACGTGTAAATTTACGATAGCATTTATCATTACGTTACTAATTTATTAATAACAAGAAAAAATACCAAATTAAAAACTAACCGGACACCGTAACCTTGGGATACCGTTAGTTGTACAAAACAAATTATTTTTTTAATCTTTTTTATCGCGCACATTTTCGTACGCACAAGCCTTTATCGAGTGTATGGCTAATCAATATTTTTCATAGTAATCTGAAATATTAGAACGCTACGTATAGATACGTACGTGTACCTACTTACTGAGGTTACATTCCAGTAATGTATACAACATAACAAGGGCCTAAGTTAATTCATTTTTGTAGTAAGTTAAACCGGTAGGTAGGGATCTGCCTGACATAAGTTCTAAAATTAAGAATCTAATACCTAAACCTGATACAAATAAGTAAAAACATATAAATCTAAATTGAGCCAGGAATTCTAGAGGTATAATATAGTGTTTCTTTAACATATAATATAGGATATCTATCAGGTAGGGTTCCAAATAACACAATTCAAAATAACGGTCGTTTAAATTCCAAACTTAAAAATCAACCACAACCATAGCAAAGATCTCTACTCACCGATAAACCCAATAAAACCTGTGGCAATTAATAAAAATCCACCAGCAAGTTCCGTTACCACAAGTTTTAACCGTGATTTACTAGAAAAACCACTAGAAAACTAATCGGAAACACACACAAATTGTAAACCACTAATCGGTAAGCACTTCAACACTATTTTTATCACTATCACTGGTTCGTAATTTGTTTTATTTTAAGTTTTGAACGCGTTTTGTTTACGTAAAATTTTGTGATGGCCTATAACGACGTGACAACTAACAACCGCGCAACGCGGCGCTTGGGACGAAACTAGCGCCCCTAGCGGCCGCGTGAGAGCGGCGAGTGGACAGGTATTGTCACAGAATGCGGTGTTGCAAGTTTATGGCGCAATGATTCCGCAAAATAATACAAAAAAAACATAGTTTTTTCATAACTTTTATGGATAATACGTGATCAGTACTTAATGATTTAAGTGAGTTCTTAGGAGATCGAGTATACAGTGAAAATGATACCTAGTTAGGCTGTTAGTTTAAACCCTTTATAAGATAGATAAACTTTAATGAACATATTAGAGCTGCTTTTGAAAACAACAAATTTTTTTTAGTGCCTCAATTAATTCAATGACTGTTTTTATAGTAACACCTAACCCTTTTCAAAAGTATTTGTTACAACCACTACTGAGTACATTTGAAAAAATATTATAGTGTGCGTATCATAATGTAATTCACGATAAGTACTATAAACAGTCGTCAGATTTTTTATATTAAGTTAAAGTGTAATTTTAAGCGAAGAGCTTGTTCTGGCAACTCTGCATCTGAATCGTCATTAAGAGGTGCTCACGCGCATCTAGAATTCCGCGGAGAACCTTCACAGTACAAGTTATACTATGTACATATATCGAAGATCCATAACATGGACTATTATCCATGCAATAACGTCATATTCTAAACAAATGTCACCCATTGTTCGGCAGAGAACGCGACGTTTTCCTTCAAAATGATTTTAATTGGGACTCAATATGATTAGAAACAAGGGAACCCTAATAAAGACCACAATTGAGTTTATTAAATTACTAGAAAAAAGTAGGTATAATAATGTAAGAAATAAGTATCAATCGCTTCTTGATTCATAAAAAATTAGAAAATGTTGCCAATCAAGGCTTAAAAATTAACCCCCAGCATTCTAGATTAGTTGCCTGTATGTGTTCCAGGATTTAGTACCTAGTCTATTTCTTTAGTTGTCAATGATCATAATTATAATGGAACTGTACAAATTGGAATTATAAATATGAAAGTAACTTTGTCTGTTTGTTACGCTTTAATGGTTAAACCGCTGAACGAATATTGATAAAATTTGGAACGGAGATAGGTTAAAATTAAAAACCAAGATAGGACACAGAATACTTTTTACCGCAAGCAGCGTTAAACGAAAAAGACTTAAGCAGACGGATTCGCTGGCAATTTTAATTCTAATAATTATTTTGTTTTCGCTGGAATGTGCGTTTAGAATATTGCATTTATAATTACAATAGTAAATGATTTAAACAAAATGTCACAGTTGAAATACAAGTAATGTGGTGTCAACTATTTTATGAACACTATCCCGGACACACAATTAAGAACGTGTTAAATCATCGAAGTGATTACCAGATAGTCTATTAAAGATAATTTGATAGCCAACTCTCCAAAAACAATAATCATTCGACTAAAATGTCCATTGCGTAACGACCAGACAGGTTCAAGAACCGAAAAATGCGAAAACAATTATATTTATTTATGTGGTTTGCCAGGCATAGCTATTCCTTATTTCCATTGCCTTTGGGATTATTATGACTTTTGTGGGGTGTATAATTAAAGTTAAGTCAGAAAACACGGACCGAGCGTGGGCTCGAATGACATTGCCAATTTGACGGACCATTTTTGTTTTATCATTGACAATTAATCAAGGACATTTTGGGAATGGCTAACTGTTTCTTTTGGTCTTTAGAGATAGGTATGCTGTTAATAATTGGTCTAGTACAAAACAATACATATTTCATATTGCCAATTTAAAGTAAATATCAAACCTGAGTAGATATTTTTTATATTTTAAATTAGCGAACGGTTCGGTAAACAATTAATACGGTAGTCTCTTGAACGAATAACTAAGGAAATGAACAATTCGATCTCGAACTATATAATTTTAACACTTATACGTACACCTTATTCCAAAATTGCTTAAACTCAATATCGCTCACGTGTATGATTTTTTATATGGGCTTAACTTAACAAAATCCAAGTTCAATCCAATTATTTTTTTATTCTGAGTGGCCTGAGGTATACTGGGTTAATTTCAAAACGTTTTAGCTCTTATTAATTTTCATTCAGTTCGATTTTTATGGCTACGCCCACCCGATAAAAAACTCATCAGCCGGAACCCTGGCAAATCTGAAAACATCATCAATCTCCTCGTTCATCGTTTAAATGTTAAAGGAAGATTAATTGCATTATTATACTTCTGTTTTGGTCGTCGCGTATAAAAATCAAGGCGAACTAGGATGACTTTATATTTATGATTCGTAATAATAGTCTGAACAACTGCGCTTTAGTGTTGCCTTATCGTATTTATATCGATATAACTAGTTAATTTATTTATACAGATATTATGTTAACTACAGTTTAAACAATGTACGAACAAATTTTATTAAAACCTGGGAATCTCAAATATCCTGGCAACATCTAAGCTCCTTGAGAATTCAAATTTCGAACTTATCCCAACTGCATCGAATTCGACGGTTCTATCTACAGCAAAGAATGTTTATATTTTTTTCTTCTCTTTAACTCGTCGACAGGTGACCCTACCTGCGCTGCGTCACAAAAAAAACATCCCAAAACTTGAACGATAAATCACCTTTAGAAGTAGTTTACATCAATAACTTACATTATGTACTTACATTGCTTGTTTTGTACTCAGTTTTTCTAGGCTAGCAGAGATAACGAAGCGATGGACTTTAAATGACAATTTGTACCGGTTTGACACCTGTGCCAGTTTTAATAGTTTTTGCTAGCGAGGCGCCATATGCCGGTCCGGTAGCAAAAAAGTATTTGCGTTAAAAAAATGCTTTACTTACACTTTCATTTAATACAAAGAGTTCTCTACAAAAGAGAACCTTTATTGCGTGTTAATAATATTCAACTTGTTTTGATTTTTTTGCAATACAGGTTTTTGCTCAAATACGAAATGTCGGTTATCACAACATATTGTAAAACAAAGTCCCGGTCGTGTCTGTCTGTAAGTTCGCGATAATCTCAAAAACGACTGAACGGATTTTCATGCGGTTTGCACCATCAATTGGAATAGTACAGTCAGCCAAAAATGTGGTCTGCCAGCCTACGGTTGAAGTTCATTTGCACATCATGATACAACACGTTCGATTTTCCTTTGCGGTAATATTATGATTTTGACAGTGACAAGTGTCAACCTTAGCGATAATTTGATCTGACAGAAACTTTTGTCAAAACTGATAACCTTAAAATCGAAATTCATTATAGACGTTTTTTTTTAAAGGTTGTGTAGCCATGGCCCTTCCGATCTTCGTATCCCGGTTGCCATTCGAGAGCTCTTTGACCCAATCAACCATGCCTTACAAACGCCAGTTTAAAACTTTGTTCAAATATTCTTTTTTAGATTATCCGAAGTTAGCATAATCTGACCCACTTTATAAAATCCATAGAACTCGTCATATCCTGTGTATTCAAAAGTTTCGAAACCCATGGTCGAGACCTTGACCAAATTTACCAAGCAGCTATTGCAACCTGTATAACGGTTACTAGTTTATTTTGGTCTCTGTTAACTTAGCAATAGGTAAAGCTTGTGGTGATTTGAAAGGAAAGTCATAAGTTGGTTTCGTCGTGGTCAATCATGGTGTAAAGAGGTCTTCCTGTACTTTGTTTATTACATCAAAAAATGTTGCAGGCATTTTTAATGAATTACTTAAACTTAGGAAATTTGAACAGGTGAACAAAATCTTGTACAAAATTAGTTTTGGTTAAGAAAAATAAAATATAACAAAACAGGCAACTTAAAATAAATTATTTTTGAGATAAAAATATTTAAGATGATGATGATGACATTGAGAACATTTGAAAATTAAAACGAAAAACATATGTAGGGGATTTTTCAAATTTACCGCAAAATAAGCTCAAGTCCTGCACTACTGTTGGTATTAGAGTAAACAACAATAAATTAATACATACACAAAAAACTTGCCCTGGTCACGGAACCGAACCCAGTATCGCTAGCTATGTAGGCTGACCACGTCGTCAATTCCACCCTGATATGACGTCAAAAGCTCCTCTCTCACACACACCTCACCTCGCACCGCAAATCCGTCTTAAGTTTATGGGTAAGTACAACGACATGCTCACATCCCATACTTACATATCATAACATAATAATTAGATGTCAGAATGCATATTTACCTACATCGTGATGTAGTTCTCAAATGCGCGCACGAGTGTTGACGCGTTGTCGGAATGTAAGCGCAGGCGCAGGCACGATGCAGATCACGACCGCGACATCATCGGGCGGTCGTTTCACTTTTGGAACGCCTTAGCAATACGTTGTGACAGGACAAGGGTAAATCTTACATACATACATACATCAAATCACGCCTGCTTCCCAGAGGGGTAGGCAGAGACCACTTGCTACGATCTTGACAAATTTCTTTCGCTTCTTCCACATTCATACATCGAGTCATGCACGCACGTCGGTTTCGGGTACTTAAGATTCGGCCCTTTTCCAGTATTTCACCGATTTGACTCGAAAAAGTACGCCTAGGGCGGCCCCTTCCGACCCGTCCACTCACTATCGATCTGTATATATCTTTCGTCAATCTTCCCTCATCCATCCTTTCCAAATGACCGAACCATCGAAGCATGCCCTTTTCAATCTTAGTCAATACATCTTCTTTTATTCCACATTTCACTCCATTTTCCATTTCATGTCATTTCTCTCTGGTAAATCTTTATTAATGTAAATAACTGTTTAATAGATGTGCCATGTGGTTGCTCACTTAGAATAGTGCCACTCCATGTATTTCCGTGGAAGTCGTTAGAGGCGAATAAGGGAGTAAAGGCTTGTAGTATTTTTAGGTGATGGGCTTGCAACCTGTCACTAATACGCTGGCAAAACCATCTTAGCCTGATTGTGCAAAATGTGATTACAGAATTGACAATAAGTTTTTAGAGTTGTTGCTACTTCTATGGTATATGTATACATACCCCCTGAAATAATGGAGACGTTTCTTTCAGAACGAATATCTCTTAAACGGCCGAACTGATTTTCATAAAACTTAACAAAAACCATGCCGATTAAACCAGATTTCTTTGAAAAATCTTTGCGTTAAAAACGGTTCATCCGTTTTGGGAGCTACGATGCCACAGACTTGTTACGCCCCTCTTCTTCTGTAGGAGTTTTAAAGGCTGTGTATTAGTATGTCTGTCTGTGGCCTGGCTCCCAAACGGATGGACAGCTTTGGACGCGTTTTTTTTCAAGAAGTCTATAGTTAGGTAAATCAGGATGATGTATGTATAGCTAAGGGACTGCAAAATGGCAGTTCGAGTGCAGTTCTGATGCAGTTGACATGACTGCATCAAAACGTACGTACGTCCGGATCCCTTTGACTGCCATACATATGGTTGGTCATATCATAATGTATTGTTAATCATACTTTTTTTTGTCATAACTTCTTTCAGGCTGAAGTTACAGTTTTAAATAAACGTTTATCGTGTAGATTAGTTTGGTTTGGTTAGGTTAGGTTAGTTTTATATAAATCCTGAAAAATAACCGTGTCCTAAGAAAAATGCATTATTACTTGCGAAAATTATGACTTAAAACACATTATGACTAAAAATAATTATGGCAGTCAATAGAGACCCACGTACGTCAACTGCACTCGAACTGACATATTGCAGCTGGGTTGCAGTTTATATGCTGTCCTGTCATGAAATCAGTTGGGACGTTTAGAGATATCAACTCTCAAAGAAGGGTTCGGCATTATAACGCGGTTTAAAAAAAAGTAGTTCTTAAAACACAGGTTCATATGCACTCGTAGTGTAATCATTCAAAGTGCTTATGTAAATTCCACTGTAGATTAAATATCGTGTTCTGTTCCCTATCAGTAAATATACATTTCCTGTATTAATAGTTATTTCGCGATAGTGATCACTAAAATAGACTTTTTATCTACCGCGTGGCTTTATATCTTAAATATATATGTTTTTATAGTAAGTATATAGATTAAAATTTCAATTGACCGGAAATTGAGAAAATTACAAAAAAAATGAAAATCCTTCAAGTTGCCGGGTACTCGCGAGATGAAGAAATTACAAAAAAAAGAAGATGAAATCAAGATCAAAAATACGTATAGAATTAAATTTATGATTCCTGCCACAAGTAAGTACCTATGTAGGTATGTGTGTAAAGTCGAGTTCATAAATATGTGTACACTTTAGTACCTTTTCACTATAATCGCTGTGACAATTCATGTACGGCAGTTCAAACATGACATTAAATAGACAAGGTACAATCACGAGATTAAATTTGGTACCCGGGTCATACACAATCACAAAAACAAAAGTTGTCTCTCCTGTGGTCAATAGTTAAGGGCTCGTGTGCATATAAGTTATGTTTTTATTTGATAGGACTAAAGTAGACGTGACGCCGTTTATGCGGATGTGGGTTCAGTGAGAAAATTAGGCCTTAAACACGTTAACTTCGGGTATGTCCACAGGAAAGACGGGAACCTAAATCTGTGTATGACCCACCCACCTTAGGTTCAAAGTCGATCTGACATTCCACAACAATAAGGTTGAGTTTCCTAAAAGTTATAAATGACATCTCTAATGACATTGACGACTTCAAGCACATTTTTTCGTGAAATGGGTCCCAAATTAACGCTCGTGACCGTACTAAGGTGTACACATATTATGAGCGCGACTGTACCGACATTCGCCTAGGTCGGCATAACTTACCAGTCCATAACCGAGCTCAAGGCATGCCATGGTATGAAATTCAAAGAATTTGATTGTTCTGCAGTTTGACATAATGAGAATACAATCAGCCTTATAAGTATCTGCACATTTTGGTACCTTGTCGCTTTAACACCTTTGCCAGGTTAGTGCAGCAGTTCAATCATAATTATAAAGTGACAGAGTACTGCAGCTAAAAGGTCGACCGTACGTCCATTTGCTGGGTTATAATTTTTCACGTATCACGTCGTTTTCGTTTTCGTTTTTCGTTTTTGTTTCGTATTGACTGATCGTATCAGAAATACTGTGATACGCTCCAAAACCCAAATAGCTGACGTAGCCTTAACAGCTGCCACCCTCAAGTGGAACTGGGCCGGACATATCTGCCGTATGCCTGATTATCTTTGGGCAAAAATAGTAACAAATTGGGTACCGCAAGATCGGATACGACGACGTGGCAGACCCCGGCGCAGATGGCGAGATGAGCTTGAAGCCTTTCGGCACGATTGGCGGGAGACTGCCCAAAACCGAATTACGTGGAAGGATGGGAAGGAGGCCTTTGCCCAGCAGTGGGACATTCCGGGCTAATAATAATAATAATAATAAGCCCCTCACAAACCTAACTCCACGTCCGGTACGAACATCTGATACCACGTGAGGGGCGGACATTGGCAGCGTAACTGGGGCTCCCGATCCCTTGATTGGTTTGTATGCGGTACCTGTATTGCATGCAGAATAGTCCAGGGATCGGAAGCCCGAATTATAACGCTTAAACTTACCAATGACCAACGGAGCTATAGTAAACAAAACAATGCGATGCGACTTAGAAACAAACAATTACCCCAGGCGGGTACCTGTGAAGGAGAATCCCGCCCCGAGTCGAAAAACTCGGGCCGCCCCACGTATTCTGGGGGGGGCAACGTGTCGCCATCTACCCAGTCTGAGATTGTTGTAGATCATAAAAATAAAAATAAAAATAAAAATAACCCAAATGATGGGATTACAAGGAATTATCTCCCGCCACTATGCGGCGCACATACTACATCTGTATCGTCGGGCGATGATACTGCAACACTGTTTTCGTCCGTCCCGTCAACTCGCCCGTCGTACATGTCAAGGCGACCATCTGCCTCTTCTTCTATTAGCACGCACGGTGATGTTGTGCAAGATGTCAACCTTGACAATGAACTTGTACCCATCCCGGGCGCTTCTCAAACACGTAGACGATGGACACCTGAAATGAATATGTTCATACTACGTACGTACCTTCAATTAACTGCATTGGATACCGACACAA
Organism: Acleris laterana; assembly: GCA_963966035.1. Lineage (NCBI taxonomy): Eukaryota > Metazoa > Arthropoda > Insecta > Lepidoptera > Tortricidae > Acleris > Acleris laterana. The sequence goes on from OZ014452.1 coordinate 940,918, forward strand.
AGACATACCTTGAACCTCTTCACTTGAAATTTATTGAAAAATACCCGGATATGCAAGTTAGTCGTCAGAGAGTAGGAGACCAAAGGAGGGCTATCATTCGTAATAAGTTACTACCACAAAAAACAATAGAGCAAATACATGTCGAAGTAACGAACGAACTGCACGACTTGCAAACTAATCTCCCATGTACACATGCACCCACTACATCAACTATACAAGGAACACTCAACACGCAAGGACAAACTCGATTAAGATGGACAAACGAACACAATGAAACAATAATGCAATTGTATTACAGGATAACTAACCTAGAAACGAACAGAACCTCATACCGAAAACCGTTACACGAAGCATTCATAAATACATTCCCTTCATTTGCCAATCTAAGCGAACAACGAATAGCTGATCAAAGGAGAGCAATAGTTAATAACAAATATATAAGTGACAATAGATTAAAAGAAATAAAACAACAGATAGCTAACGAACTTTTACTAAACACTAATAACTCGCATAACTACACAGACATGATTAATACCACGAATAATATTCAAAATCCTGATACTGATTCACAAAGTACACAAGGTATAGAGCTAGATCTCCCTGAGGAAGACTCTCCCAACACACAACTCCCAGAAAGGGACCTATTATTAGACACGACATTTCAGCAGACATTTGAACATTTTAAAGGTACAGATCCTACAAGCAGAACTTATATTCCGAAGCAGAAATCATCAAAAAAACTAGCAAGTATAGTTCACTATCTTAATAATATAACCCTCCCTGAACACGTCAACATTAATACAGACTTCACTACACTTCAAACAACAATATATTGTGCGGCATGGACAGCTGCTAAGCTAAATGGGGCAAGAATATCACTAGAACCCACAGAAAGATCTCGTACTGCATCTAAAGACAAGAGACCACAATGGCAAAAACGATTGGAAAGACGAATAGATGACTTAAGAGCAAAAATTGGCAGAATCACACAATTCATTAAAGGAACCCGAAGTACACATCTTGAAACGCATATAAAAAACATAACAGAACAATATAAAATACATTCTGTACATGAAGAACCAAACACACAGCTCACACATACACTAGATACACTCAAACAAAAACTCTCAGTCACATCAGGACGTTTACACAGATATAAAGCATGTACATTAAGGAAGCAACAAAACCAGCAATTCATAAATAATGAGAAGCAGTTCTATAGAAATATAAGAGAAACGACAACAAACACATCAGAAAACTGTAGCGCCAAGACAGAAAATGATCTACCAGACCCAGAAAACTTGCAGAAGTTCTGGGCTGGAATATGGGAACAACCAACACATCACAACACGGAAGCCGAGTGGATTAAAACAGAAACATGTACAAATAACATAACTACACAAGAAATGACTTTCAATCACATCCCCATAGACACATTTAAAAAAGTTCTTATTAATTTACATAATTGGAAAGCACCAGGATCAGACTATATTCATAACTACTGGTACAAAAAGTTTACTAACATCCATAGCTACCTCCACAATTTTCTAAATGAGTTTATAGAGGACCCTGACACAATACCACTATACATTACATCCGGAACTACATATATGTTACCCAAAGACCGCAATGATTTGACTAACCCAGGAAAATACAGACCCATCACATGTTTACAAACGTTCTACAAGATTCTGACAGCTTGCATCTCTAATTTAATATACAAACATGTTGAAGACAATAACATTTTAGCTGAGCAACAGAAGGGGTGTCGCAAGTACAGCCAAGGGTGCAAGGAACAGTTAATTATAGACTCCGTCATTCTAAAACATGTGCAAAAAACAAAGTCTGATTTGTACTCCATGTATGTGGATTACAAGAAAGCTTACGACTCCGTTCCTCATTCTTGGCTGCTGCAAGTCCTAAAAATATACAAAATACACCCAAAAATAATCACCGTTTTAAAGACTGCCATGAAATCCTGGACGACCCGACTTAAGCTTTCTACTCCGACTGCATTCATGGAAACAGAAGAAATAAAAATTCAGAGAGGTATCTTTCAAGGTGACGCACTGAGTCCATTGTGGTTCTGCCTCGCTTTAAACCCACTGTCTAACATGCTAAATTCAGCATCAGCAGGATATCATCTGAATTACACAGACGCTAACAGACAGACTGAGAACATTAATCATTTACTTTACATGGACGACATAAAACTTTATGCCGATAGTGAAACTGACCTTTACAGACTGACTGACGTAACAGAACAATTTACTAATGATATTAAAATGGAATTCGGTATTGACAAGTGTAGAATTAATTCAATCAGAGCAGGACAGAAGTATTTACACAATTACATTATGACTTCCGGGGAACAGATTGAGCCACTTGACGAAGAAGAGACGTATAAATACTTAGGATACAACCAAACACGGCAAATACAGTATAAAGACACAAGACTAAAACTTAAACAACAGTTTCGACACAGACTTAATACGATTTTAAAAACACAACTGTATGCCCGTAACATAGTAAAAGCCATCAACACATTTGCTATACCCATTCTCACCTATTCTTTCGGTGTTATCAACTGGACAAAAACCGAACTGAAAACACTACAGCGCACGATAAACACGACCATGACTAAATTCAGAAAACATCACCCACGGTCATGTTTTCAGAGGCTAACACTGCCGAGGAAAGAAGGTGGAAGGGGCATCATAGATATCACAAACTTACGAAAGTAGATTAAATGAAGAGCGTTTTAACTCTCTAATTAACAGTGGTTATGGTAATTGTGATAGATTACAAGCTTCACCAACTCTTGTGATTCAGCCAGATATGGCTCTTGATACTTCTAAGGAGTCCCCTAGACAAATTTTAGGTAGGACTAAAACTATTGTTTATTCCGACCAACTTGGATCTGGACTAGGTTTACTGTTAAATAATAAATTAAAACAAAAGGTTACAAATTACTGTTACCATAATTCAACTTTAATGCAATTAAGTGATTTACTTTTAAAAGGAAGTTTTGACAAGACCACCACTTTGGTAATTTTGGTAGGTAATAGTCTTAGTGTGGATAAGTCCAGTGTTGATAAATTAATGTCAACACTTAATATAATTGAAGGTAGGGGCATAGGTAAAATAATATTGTGTGCGCTACCATACTCACACAGTATGCCATATAGTCATAATAATAAAATAGCTCACCTTAATTCTATGATGTATAATGCTATATGCTGCAATAAAAAATATCATTTCTTTGATTTTAACAAATTTATTAAACGCCTCACACTAACGTCAGGGAAAATTCATTTGCCAAGGAAATCTCTCTTGAACTTGGTGGACCTATTAGCTTTTAATATTGAACCAAATAGATATAGTAGTACCCAGCCCCAGCAGGCCAATATTGACAATAACACCTTGCCACATGATTTAAACTGAATTATAGGACAGCGGAAACACCCTTGAGTATAAATTTAATTCATCAAAATATTCAAGGTTTTTCCAGCAAAGAACTAGAAATAGGGTTATTCTTAGACAATGAAAACGTACAAATTATGTGTATTACTGAACATTGGCTTCGACAAGACCAATTAATTTTTGATTTTATAAATTTTGAATTAGTTAGTTATTTTGCTAGAAAATGTGCCATTCATGGTGGCTCTTTAATAATAGTTAAAAGTACTCTTAAATCCAAAGAAAGAAAGGATATTGTTAAGCTATCAATAGAAAGGATTGTAGAAATTTCTTGCGTCGAACTAGACATTTATATAATAATATGTGTTTACAGGCCACCATTGGCTGATTTTAGCACATTTGAATCTACTATGGAACATGTGTTAAAGTTAGCATGTAGTGGCCTGAAGCATGTTGTAGTTTGTGGAGATTTTAATATTAACTTACTCGAAAAATAGTACTACTAGGTTACTTAGTTTATTTAAATCTTTTAATTTAGGTAATCTGTTCTTCGAACCCACACGGATAGGTATTAGTAGTGCAACCTGCTTAGATAATATTTTTTGTAATTGCGAATGTTTGGATAAAGAAATATTTAATTGTTTTAATTCGGACCATAGTGGTCAGAGGGCATCTTTAGTAAATGATTTTTATCAAAAACCTCAGACAATAACATACCGACCTTTAACTAGTAATCGTTTGGAATTATTCAAAAATAAAGTTCGGAGTAATATCTCAGTGTTACCTTTGTTACATAATGAATGTAATAGTATTTATAAAGACTTGTTTGGCTTAATTCTGCATCAATTTAATAACAATTTTAAAATTAAAACTATTTCTGGGTCGAAAACCAAGTTTAGTGAATGGGCTACTGCAGGCATTCATAAAAGTAGAAATAGACTTTATGACCTATATAAAGAGAGGGAGGACAATAAGAACGCTGACTTCCTAAATTATGTTAAGAATTATTCGAGGACCTTTAAGCAAGTTTGTTTAACTGCTAAGGCAAATTTTCTTAGCCTTAAACTCAAATCATCTGATAATAAAGTAAAAACCGTATGGAATATTATAAATAGAGAAACGGGAAAATCAAAAACTCGCGATAATAAAATCACCCTAAACACAGGTGACAAACTAATCACGTCAAATAAAGACGTGGCCATAGCATTTGAAGATTATTTTTCCAACATAGCCATAAATACTACGAAATATCTTAAATCATCCGCGGTTAAAGCTCAATCATTACTTTGCACTAATGTCAGTAAATGTAATATAAACTTTGAATTCAGCCCGGTAAGTTCAGTTTCAATAGTCAAGGTATTTAAATCGCTTAGTTTAAAAAAGACCGAGGATTTGTGGGGCACATCAGTTAAAGTACTCTTTCATATCATAGATGTAATTGCACCCCATCTAGCATTAATTTATAATAATTGCATATCGGAGGGGATCTTTCCAGATCTCATGAAAAATAGTAAAGTCATACCTCTTTTAAAATCGGGCGAGATGAGTGATTTAACAAACTTCCGTCCCATTTCCATACTACCAGTATTAAGTAAAGTCTTTGAGAAGTTAATGTTAAATGATATGTTAGGTCACTTCAATAGAAATAAACTGCTTAACAGTAACCAGTTCGGCTTCACCAGAGGACGATCCACTATTGATGCGGCTTCTGTGCTCATTAAATATATATATAACAGTTGGGAGAAATCTTGCGATGCAGTAGGAATATTTTGTGATCTTTCTAAAGCTTTTGATTGCGTGGATCATACGACCCTTATTTTAAAATTAGAACATTATGGATTGGCCAATAAAGCTTTAAGTCTTATGTCTTCTTATCTACGTGATAGAACTCAAACAGTTGTTGTAAACAAAACTCAATCTGTTGGAGCTACAGTGAAAATAGGTGTGCCACAAGGCTCTATTTTAGGTCCCTTTTTATTTTTGGTGTATATAAATGACTTTCCACCAACAGTAGATAAACTTTGTGATATTGTACTTTTCGCTGACGATACTTCACTAATTTTCAAGGTAGAAAGACAAACTGTAGACTACAGTAGGATAAACGCCACCCTAGTTAAAGTACTTAATTGGTTTACTTCCAACAATTTGCTACTAAATGCTAAGAAAACTAAATGTGTTAGATTCTCTTTGCCTAACGTTAAACCGGTAGATTCTAGAATTTTTCTAAATGACGAGTGTTTGCAAATGGTAGATAAGGCAGTTTTTCTAGGCATAACAATAGATAAAAATTTGCAATGGAGTCCCCATATAGCGGTACTGGCAGGTAAACTAAGCTCGGCAGCTTACGCCGTTAGGAAAATTAGACAATTAACCAATGTTGAGACAGCTCGCTTAGTTTATTATAGTTATTTCCATAGTGTCATGTCGTACGGTATTTTGGTTTGGGGTAAGGCTGCTGACATTCAAACTATATTTGTTTTACAAAAACGGGCCATTCGTTCTATTTACAACTTAAATTCCCGTGACTCCTTAAGAGAACTTTTTAAAGAAATTAATATCTTAACTGTAGCGTCTCAATTTATTTATGAAAATATTATTTATGTTATTAAGAATTTAGATTCTTTCACCAAGAATTCTGATGTACATAATTTAAATACTAGAAATAAAAATAAAATCGCTATTCGTAAATTCCGCGTCCGTAAAGTATATAAATCATTTGTTGGTCAATGCATTCATTTCTATAATAAATTACCTGACGTAGTTTTAAAGTTACCCTTTCCAGCACTTAAAAATTACTTGAAAAAGTCGTTAATGTCTAAAGCGTATTATAGGGTCGAGGACTATCTAACAGACAAAAATGCATGGTCTAAACCCGAAGCATAGTCATTAATAATTTGATCAATTGCAAAAGCTTTATCTTGTCTAGGGGACACCGTTGATGTAGGAAAACATATCGAAACTTTTATGTGGTCATCTTGCACCGTGTTATAAGTTATAAACATTATGAGTAGGTGGGTTTTAGTTTTTTTTCTTGTTTTTTATTTCTCCTTTTTCTTCCTTTATCTCTCACGTAACATTTTTTGGCATGTTTTCCTGCTGATCTACTTATGTTATTGGATATTATATTGAATTTAATATTTATTGCTTTATATAATGCTAGATTAAGTAGTACCATTGTAATTAATATGTTTAAAAAATGACTGACTGCTGAGTTTCTTGCGGCGTTTCTTCTCAGCAGTGTCTCTTGCGAAGCGCTGGTAGATTCTTGACGTGTAAAAGTGCCAGAACGGCCTACTTACTGAATAAATGTCTTTTATCTTTTTTTATCTTTTATCTTTTACATAATAAACAAATCAAGAGCTTAAGACAATATTTTATCACAAAATCAGGATCCACAACACTTCACAAGGCTATTGTCCAAAACGATTGTAAATTTACTCCGCTAAATCTACAAAACAATACACCCCAAAAAAACGAAAACATGACAAATGACACGACCAAGATTAACGAATGGGCTAGAAAGTCTTTACACGGAAGGCACCGCCATGATTTATGCCAATCTAATGTCGACAAAGACGCGTCGAACGCATGGCTGAGTCGAGGTGAGCTATTCCCGGAGACCGAAGGTTTTATGATTGCAATACAAGACCAAATTATCGAGACTAGGAACTACCAACGATACATAACAAAGACGTTAACTACTGACACCTGTAGAAAATGCAATAGTTGCCCGGAAACCATACAACATATAACAAGTGCATGTAAATCAATAGCCCAAACTGATTACAAACATAGACATGATCAAGTTGCAAATATTATTCATCAAAAACTTGCTCATAGACAGCAATTTATTACCACCATAGAACCTTATTACAAGTACAAACCTGAGAGTGTGTTAGAAAACACAACGACGAGACTTTACTTTGACAGAGCCATCCTTACTGACCGTACCATCCACTACAATAGACCCGATATCACATTTATAGACAAAACAAACAGATGCGCATATCTAATAGATATAGCTATTCCCAACACACACAACCTACAAGGTACAATAGCTCAAAAACTTACCAAATACATCGAACTGAAAGAAGAAATTACACGACTTTGGCATCTTGATAAAGTCACAATAGTACCGATTGTTCTTTCTGCTACAGGAGTGATACCAAAACAGATGCATCAATCTCTAAAAACTCTAAGATTGCCTCCAAATATTTACAACCTTTTCCAAAAAGCCGTCATCTTGAACACATGTCGGATTGTCCGAAAGTTTTTACAAAATGATCAAGAATCTTCTGCTTTATCCATATCACCCACACAACACTCACTGCATTCAGTCAGTCCACAACATACCACCACGCAAGGAGCCAATCAGTCAACAAGGAACCTCACAGTCTCACAGACACTCTTCACCAACTACCACTAGCTTAAGTAATTTACCTGGTATGCACTTGGCCTAGGCCCGTGCATAACAGTACACCAGTGAAAACTGTGAAAAAAAAATGAAACATAAAAATAATAATAATAATTTTTCACGTGTCATTAGTCGTATAACACGGCTAATTCATCAACTTCTTTGACTATACCATGTACTATCAGACCATTGGAACCTTGACCCACCATAGAACTGTGTCACAGAGACGTTATGATTCAAGTCATAAGAAGGGTCAGGGTTCCATTGGGCTGATAGTACACTCACCAGTTCATATTATCAAAAATATCCGACTTGCTCTTATACCTCTATTTGTACACGTCACATGTTTTTATGCCCCATCTACACTAATCTACACTAATATTATAAAGAGGAAAGATTTGTATTTTTGTATTTGTGTGTGTGTGTGTGTGTGTTTGTAATGAATAAACTCAAAAACTACTGAGCCGATTTCCAAAATTCTTTCACCATTGAAAAGCTACATTAACCATGAGTAACATAGACTATGTTTTATTTTTCTGCGTGGACGGATTCGCGCGCAACATCTAGTATTATAAAGAGGAAAGATTCGTATTTTTGTATCTTTGTAACGAATAAAATTTAAAAACTACTGGACCGATTCCAAAAATTCTTTCACCATTAGATTGCTTCATTATGCCTGAGTAACATAGACTATGTTTTATCTTTCTGCGCGGACGGAGTCGCAGGCAACAGCTAGTATTAAGTAAGACATGACTGGTGACCGGTCAAGTACTCTAGAGCATAACACGGATGATTCGTAAATACAATTTGAAAGTAAACGCTAAAGGCGAGCCCGATTATCAACTGACGCTGTTCACAGCGTTTACACGTTCACTGCCGCGGGCGGGACGCTCAGGGCTGCCAGTTCTCTCTTTAATATTGAATTTACTTCCAAATTACTTTACTTTGAGCTACGAGGAGGTAGATAGAGTATCAATGTCAACTACTGCAAACAAGTTATATGTATATACAGAACCGATTATAGCAGAGATTTTTGGGGATGGCCTATGTCCAGTGCATGGGGCCTAATATGGGCTGCGTTTATCGCGTGATACATTTTGGATAAGGCATCCGTCACCTTCTGACAGGTAAATAAGTACACATGTCAAAAAGTGACGGATGCTTTATCCACAGTTGACACGCGATATAGACGCAGCCATACTAGTCCCGCTGTGTTGCTTGCGCATATTATATTAATGACATGACACGACACACTTCATAATGTTCATCAACTATGCCTCTGCATATACAGACGTTTCATATATTTTAATTCAGCAATTACATTACTATAGTCTATACTTTTAGGCATTTAAAAAAATGTAAACAAAGCAACCACGTGATATAGTTTGTCAGCCAATAGAAGCAGACAGTGTTCTGCTTCTATTGGCTGACGTCAAAGTCGTCGTACGTCAAAGTTCGATAAAACAGTTTTGATTGGCTGTTTAACAATGTCACGTGGTTTGGAATGTTTTCATTTTTTTAAATACCTAAAAGTATAGACTATACGAGCTTACAGTATTTATAATACGCTATGGAAATCCACGAAAGTTTGCCTTACCTTATGTACACCTATGTTCGCAAGTAAAGTAAAAATATTGAGTATGTTTGAACTTATTATGTATTGTTTTACCCCTTTTCTGTCGTGTTGTTTTTAACTCGGCCATAATTACTGTCAAGTTAATAAGAGAGGTGTAAAGTCAACGTAGAATAAGGCAACTAATTCTGTCATTAAATTATTTCGTAAAATAAATGAGACTTCATTGAATGTTTAGTTTGAAGCTATCTGTGGGGTACTTGAATGGGCTATTATATAATGTCTTAAAATATCCCAACTTTTTTGTACTGAAGATATTTTTTACCATAAACAACTTTTATTTAAACAAATATTTCAGAAAGTCCCTGTCGGAGTTTTGAACTCTCAATTTTTTAAATTAAACACTCCATTACGATTTCACTCTATTTTCCACTGACCAGTCATGACAAGACTATCTGAAAATCTATGGCACCTTGTAAGGTGTAACACCATCATGCCATAGGCATGCGACTTTCCCGCCATAACCACGATGATAAGCCGTTTTACGACAGATTTAATAAGTTTCAACTTTCGCGTCACCACAAATTTCTATTTGCTGGTGGTCAAAGACGGAACTAACTTTATCACGTACAAATTTGACGTTTTACGATAGACAGTGGCGACGCTATTTACTTTTTTTAAGTTTGTAATTGGAGTGCACTTGAAATGGTCAAGTCGACAGCCCTAGAAGTCGCTATTATCTTCGAAACAATAAATACACACGTGAAAGTAAAATAATAGAAAGGTTCACATTCAATTTGATAAATCGGTTTGTTATAGGACGGAATACCAGTATAATGAGAGACGTTTTGGGGTTCCGTAGCCAAAGGGTGACAACAGGACCATTACTAGGCTCTGCTCTTCGTCCGTCTGTCACAGCTAGGGCTGTATCTTTTCCATATACGAATATGTATTTCCTGATAGATATAATTTGGATGTCTTCAAATCAAGAGTGAATATATGCTTTTACTGAACCTGGCGACCTTCATCCTTGACTCCATCATCATTTACCATCAGATGACATAGAACTCAATGGCTGGTCAGTAATTGACAGAAACTTGATGTTTTATACTGTGTGTCATATGCAGCTTTTTCGTGGTTTTTTACCTCGTAATATTGTAAGGAGGTACGGAACCCTTCGTGTGCCAGTTCTTCTCACACTTGTCCAGTATTTTTTCGTGGCCTTTGCATCTTTGGCCAGAGGATATAGTCGTGTACAGACAGAAGTCCATTGTTGATTCTTCCTGTCACTCTGTTAGATATAAAAATAATTAAATCATTACAATTTATAAGTTTGATGCGTATCTCGGACCTTATTTTCTCGAATTCCGTGGGAATCCTTTATCTTATCTTATCTTGTACAGTGTTAAATACACTTTCACCAGGAGGATCTTTTGTGCAATTACCTAATTATTTAAGACTTTTAGCAGTTCAGATATGGAGCAAGCACTGATGATTTACATCAGTTTGAAAAATATTTTTTATGGCATAGGTTTGGAAAGTAAGAGGAAGGTAAGTAGATAGATTTTTCAATATATAGGTACTTATTTGCTAAATAGGAGAACCTGTAATTGGCTATGTGTTGTTAGTCTTATTTCTACATATTTATTAAGTTGGTTTCCATCCATAAATAAATAAACGAGCACACAGGCCTGATGGTAAGTGGACTCTGAAGCCCATAGACATTTGCAAATTACGAAGACAAACTTAAGACTGCAAATGCTCTGCCAACCCTGAGGACTAAGATGCCTCTAGTAATTTCTCCTGTTATCTTATACCTAAACCGGAACACACATGCTAATACTGTTGCCTGGCGGTGGGTTAAAGGATAAGATATTGGTAGCAACTCGGGCCAACCCTGCATAAGACCACCACTGAACAACAATTGGAATATGTCGACCGCAAGGGTTCGAACTCGGTACTCGGTACATTCTGAAGCTTTAGACCACCGACCCTACAGGTGCTTTTCCACTGGCGTGGCAAGGCGAGATAAGAATTGGGATTTGTATTGAAAATTTTGAATTGTCTTCTTGCGTAAGTACTATCAGACCATTGGAACCTTGACCCACCATAGAACTGTGTCACAGAGACGTTATGATTCAAGTCATATGAAGTGTCAAACAAATTGTTTTATAATGTCACTGTGACACCGTTCTATGGTGGGTCAGGGTTCCATTGGGCTGATAGTACCTGTAACAAGCGGCGCAGGACCGTTCCTTGTGGCAAACCTTGAGGGAAGCCTATGTCCAGAAGTGGATATTTTTCAGCTGAGATGATGTGATGATGATGATGCATGGAAATGGTTTTTTTTATACAAATTAAAATGGAATCGCCTCCTCGGTGGAAAAGCAGTTTAATTCCCTTACCATACATAAACTCACGCCTTTATTCCCAGAGTGGGGTAGGCAGAGCTACAGAATTTCCAACAACTCTAAACTTTTTGATAATTCCGTAACCACATTTTGCACACTTAGGCGAAGATGTTTACCAGTGTATTAGTGACAGGTTGCAAGCCCATACCCCTTACCTTAGGCCATAAATTCTAAACTTCACACGCTGAATATTAAAGCCGGCACGATGGGTCCTCGCAGGCTAACTGCATTGTCACGGCTGCGCTCTGGTATGCGCGAGCGCCTGTTCGCCTTGGCCTCACGTTGGCATTCTGCGCGTGTCGCACCACTAAACGGCTGACGCGCTAATTTTGGCAACTCGACGCTGCGAAACATATACCATCGAAATCGTAGGTTTTAACTATATTGAGTTGACTAAGGTAATAAAGGCACTACTGCTACTGGTGTAGTACTGCTAGGCGATGGGCTTGCAACCTGTCACTAATACACTGGTAAACATCTTCGCCTAAGTGTGCAACATGTGGTTACAGAATTATCAATAAGTTTTTAGAGTTGTTGGAAATTCTGTAGCTCTGCCTACCCCACTCTGGAAATAAAGGCGTGAGTTTATGTATGTATGTATGTAACTATATTGAATCCTGTCCTGTCTAGCCTGGAAGGAGACTACTTGGCCTGTAGATTTATGCTCATGGACATATTGAATTCCTCACCATCTTCTCCTATTTTGGTGCTGTTGGTCATAAGCTTGGTCTTTGACATATTCATTATCAGTCTGACCTTGCATTGCTAAGGTCTTATAGCATAAGCCTGAGCTCTGTAGCAGAGGAAGGAAACAGGACAAAGTTTGATTATAGTCTCTCGCTGATGAGAATACCCTTTTCCTTCCATTCAGCCGCCAGTTAGACATCAACATCACAAAGTGTAATTTTTTTTTGTATCAAAACCTGTAGCTCTGCTTTCTTCAAATGGAGATTCTAATCACACTTGAGACGATTGATTAAATCAGCTAAGTTATTTATAATAATTTGTCCAACAAAGACTGAATTCTATCAAACTATCGAATTTAAAAAACGACTTTTGCTTCCGTTGAAAATGAAGTTAATTTGCCTGAATATGAAATGCTACAACAGTACGATAAAGGTCGATAAAAATTATGTCACATTATCAATATAGAACAAACAATTATGGAGATGGAATTTAGGATTAAAATGTTTATGGCAGAATTAGTTTTCTCCTAAAATTTATTTTAAAACATTTTAAAGCAGTCAACTTGATTGCCTTGCCTAGCCTAGATGGACTGATTCTAACGGGGTTAGCTAGCTAGCTTTATCTGGAAGATTCTTAGCTAGGTATTGATAGAGATTGAGTATTACGAACCGTTCGTCTTAACATTCTCTTGATAGCCCATTGGACATACTTATAGTATGTCATGAACAATAAGTCCTTATTGAACTATCAGTGAGTCACCGGGCGACCGTCGCGCACTCCAGGCCATCTGGCGCGCTGCCGTCCTACAAAAAACGTGTCTAACTCCATCGTAATAGTATGAGCATTTTAAATTTAATGTTGTTATAAATAGAGTATAGAATGGTTCGACAGTACAATGCAGTTAGTGGCCTTTGGTAGGACGTCAGTTACAGAATAAGTGTGCGCTGGTTATGGCAACGGCCTCTTTGTACTGCCAACAGTGCGCTTGCGCCGGTCAAGGGCGAAATGTGTCAATTTGCCAAAAAAAACGTCAATGTAGGAGCTTGTGCATCTTGTCCTTTAACGTATGTAAAGTAATGTCCTAATAGGGTTTGCATTGTTGCGTTCCGGTGTGGGGATAAGACACCCGTTGAAATTACTAGCATAGAGGTATTCTTTCGTAGTCCTCAGGGCAGGCAACGCATTTGCAGTCTTAGGACTGCAATCTTGTGATTTTAGTCTTGAGTATGCAAATGTCTATGGGTCTCAGATCCCATATTAACCATCAGCCTATTACACCATCCTTACAATGATAGATAGGAGGCGAACATTCAGTATACAATGCAGTTTCAACAAGTGTTCACATCACTGGGATTCATATAAGCTGCGCAATGTACACTAAAAGGTCATCTGTCAACTGTCATTGTCAGGGTAGTGAAATAGGGGGCAGGTGGCCTGTGTGCTCGAGTGTTCTCTTTGCCATAAAAGATATGAGTACCTACTCGTATACATAAAAATATAGGTTTTATGTTTATTGCTTTTGGAAGGGAGGGAAAAAATGATTTCAGACATTCCAACTGAGCCGAGGTTCTAAGGCGGTAATAATTACCTCTATATATCGTCTTTGATCTGTTGTTGTATTTTCAACGTTTTTATAGAGACTAGTGATTCCTACTACATACATACATACATAAACTCACGCCTTTATTCCCAGAGTGGAGTAGGCAGAGCTACAGAATTACCAACAACTCTAAAAATTTGTCCATAATTCTGTAACCACAATTTGCACACTTGATTCCTACTAAAAATATTATATTCAGTAAATGTATCTTAACTTACGTCAAATAACGTCATACATATAGCTTACTAACTTCTGCCTGCACTCCGTCCGCGTGGAACTCGTTTATATCGTAGCTCCGTACAAATTTTAACGCTCTATTTCACCTCCTTAGAGAATGATTTTCGGGATAAAAACTATTTCATGTCCTTCTCCAGGACTCAAACTATCTCTGTACCAAATTTCATCTTGATCGTTTCAACGGTTTAAGCGTAAAGAGGTAAAAGACAGACAGACAGACGCACTTTCACATTTATAATATTAGCAATAGTATGGATTTAAAGTAAGTCTATTAAAAGTAGAAACGGATTCACATGATTGTGTAATGTATGTAACTGTAGGACAGATAGACAGCAAATTTTACGCGCACAGAGTAATAAGAGTTACTTTTGGACATTAGATAAGTAATAATTAACGGAAAAACCGTTTCCGGGTGATCTGCCTACTCTCCTGAACCCGTTATAGACCTTGCCCACCATTACCATAAAGCAATCGTTGAATAAAATCCCTATTAAGGACTAGATGGCCTTACGAGTACAGTAGGCCTTTACTTTAATGCTCACCTTATAGAACAAATGACTCAGAAACGTAGGAGCTGCTTAACACATCCTTGTCCTTGTCACACCTCAGCTAAAACAACTAAATGGACTAGCGGGAAGATTCGAATTTTTAATTTTCGAATGCCGACACGCTCAGTTATAAACAAAATGGCATCGAACCTTTCGTATGGATATGTTAGAGCGCCATCTAGGGATCAGAGTGGGAGGGTTCTGTAAAAGGGTTTTGATTGAAGGATTGGCTCTGGAACTTGAGCACTCTCGAATATTTTAATCATACGTCACGTTTTTGAATCGCCTTAACTATCCGGAAACGTGGTCTAAACCTATCTTTAGCACAAACTCAAGTTTTCATACATTATTTTACATATATTTGACTTTTCTTCTCGATGACGTTACAAAAGTCAACGTCAATGTCAACTTGACAATGATAATAGAGGGCGCTGGTATCAATTACCATGTTGTCGAAGATATTTAACGACCCATTAACGTTACTTAATCGATAGAAGGTAAAAGTTCTGTGTAATGGAGAATTTTCCACAAGTTTTTGTCAGCCACAAAAGCCTAAAAGACCGTAATAACTAAATACTTATAAACGAAGCATATATATGTATCCTACTACTATTATAATTATCACCATTAATAAGGATTAAAATGCAGGTGGTATTACCCTGTAGCCACCGCAATCATTAATATTCGCACTGGTGTGTGTGTGTGTGTGTAAGACCAAGACAGCAGGTGGTATTACTAGTATAGACACTCCATCTAGTGCCCCAGGGTTGGCAAAGCTTGTATTTTGACATTGTCAATTTCAATAGAATACAGATCCAACTTTTCTGTAGCAACTGACTAACTCGTCAGACCCCAATACCCTATTTTTATTTCAATCTTGTAATTTCAACCTTGTCTAAATAACTATATGTTGCATTTTATGTTTGTTATTATTCCCTCATGCACAAACCTGGGGATTTAGGAGGTTAGTACAAGTCTGTGCCTCCTGTGACAAGTGATACAACTTGAGTTGTAGCAGTTAACGTGTTCTTTCATGAAACAACTTAAAAAAAAATAACGCATCGTTTGCTCCAACTCCCGTGTTTCTAGGCCTTCTAGTTTTCAAGATACTTTCGTGTAAAATGATACAATTGACCCTTTTTTTTCCATTTTCCGTGTTTAATGATATTTCTCTAGTTAAAGCACTTCAAAAAACCATAACTATATTTTTTTTTTCGTGCCTCATGATATATCTAAAAATGTATTATTAATCACGGTTTTTATGCCTTTAAAAATGTCTGTGTCTTTTGATATAACTCGAGTTATATCATTTGTCACCAGAGTTTTGCGTATTTTGAAAGATACAACTTGAGTTAGATCAAAAATTAAACCTATATTTGCTTCACTTGGTATGTGTTAATTGATACAACTCGAGTTATATCAAATATCTTCAAATATTTCCTAATCTTTGCAAATGTATAAGTCAGTTGTATCAAAAATGTGAGAATATTACGACCATTTAGAACCTATAAAGTTTGGTGCACAGTGATACAATTACTATAAAATAATAAAATAAGCATACGGGGACAATCTCACACCAACTGACCTAGTCCCAAACTAAGCTCTAGGCTTATACTTTGGGTACTAGACAACGATATATTAATACTTAAATAGAGAAATATATCTTAAATATATATCTAAACAAATTTATTGATTTTTACCATAGAACCGTGTTATAAAAAAGTGTAATATGTAAATCGTAAGGTCTTCATATATTACTTTGTTGTGACAGAGTGTTGTAAAGGTTAAGAATAAAATAGTTTATCTTTAATAGTTATGCAAAAAGAGACCAATAATAAATATCCGGTTTCGAGATATAGCCGTTGTTAGGTAAAAATAATAATTTATTACTTTCAAGTATGTTTTCTTAAACATAAATAACCCAAATTGATAGAACATAGTATGATGTACGAGGGTGGATTGAAAAGTTCTGAGCCTGGTAAAAAAAACTAACTGGCTCACTTTTTATAACAATTTTATTTTTCGACATAGTCTCCATGAAGGTCAATGCACTTAGTCCACCTCGCCTCCAACTTCATTATCCCATCAAAAAAAAAAGAATCTCTGAGGTCGTTAAAATATGAGTCTACTGCTTCTTGTACCTCCATATTAGTCGAAAATCTTTGTCCTCCCAAGTGTTTTTTGAGGTTTGGGAAGAGATGATAATCGGAAGGAGCTAGATCCGGCGAGTAAGGGGGATGCGGCAGCACTTCAAATCCACAATCATGTATTTGTGCCATTGATTTCGCCGAAGTGTGAACGCGAGCGTTGTCTTGGTGAAACAATACTTTTTTCGACAGCATTCCAGGTCTCTTTATTTTAATTTCCTCTCGCAGACGACGTAAAAGAGCACAATAGTACTCTGAATTTATTGTTTTGCCCTTTTCGAGATAGTCTATCATGATAACCCCCCTGCAATCCCAGAAAACCGAGGCCATTACCTTATAAGCTGACAAAATGACCTTGGGTTTTTTGGGTGGTGGTGAACCTGGTCTTTTCCATTGCCTGGATTGTTCTTTCGATTCTGGTGTACTGTGGTGGACCCATGTCTCGTCCATAGTTATAAAACGATTGAGAAAATCTTCGGGGTCACGTTGAAACATGTCCAAACAATCTTGGGAAATTGTAACCAGTACTCGTTTGTTCTCGACTGAAAGCAGTCTAGGCACCCACCTGGCTGACACCTTAGAAAATCCAAGAACATCGGTGATGATGTTCTGTGCCCGCTCATAAGAAATACCCATTGCTTCCGCTATCTCCACAATCTTCAATCGCCTATCCTTCATTATCGCATCTAATATTTTATTGACATTTTCATCCGTAGTAGGCGTCAACGGCCGCCCACTCCTAGGCTCGTCTTGAACAGTCTCCCGGCCACGTTTGAAATCAGCTACCCATCTTTTTATGGTAGCATACGATGGAGCAGATTGCCCTAATGTTTTGTTCATATCTTCAAATATTTGTTTTGGTGTTAACCCCTTCTTTTGCAAATATTTTATGACAGAACGGTGCTCAATTTTATCCATTACTTGAAAAATCAGTGACCTTATGTAGCAGTTCCAGCATAAAATGCAAAATTGTGACAAGAAAAAAACAAAAGATAGTGCATAATGGCGACTAAATATGGCACTTTTACCTGCCAGTATTTTTTTTTTTTTTTTTTATTATATACAACCTTAGGCTCAGAACTTTTCAATGCACCCTCGTACTTTATTAAGCACATTTTATACAAATTAACTGGAGTATTCGTAGGTTTATAAAAAAAACAATGTAGTAGGACGTTTTCTATGCAACTAATATTTGCTATATTGCTGTCGATCGTAATTCAATGAAAGCGACCATTTTTTTAGCTGACTTATGCTGATTACAAAATCGCATTCTTGTTTTTTGGAGTATTCATAGGTTTTTTAAAAAAACAATGTTGTTGGACGTTTTATTTAGAACTAATATTTGCTATCCTACTTTCGATCGTAATTTTAATGAAAGCGACCATTTCTTTAACCGACTGAACTGATTACAATATTGCATTCTAGTATTTTTATAAAGAGAGCCATATGCTATTACTCTAGTTGTCTCATGCTCATTATAAATACAAGATGGTAGTATTTATTTAGAAAGAGCTATACCTATGCTGATTGTAATAAGTAAAACACTAATTTAAATTCTTTTTATTTTATCAATGGTTATAAAAACATCACTGCGAATACTACCAAACATGAGGTAGAACGAAAAACAAAAATTGCTCAATGCTACTATCTGCCTAGTCGTTGTAAGTAGATTACTTACGTAAATGTGCTCACTTGATAAGTACATTTGTTTGTATTCCGACTAATCGACTAATAGTAGATTGGCTGTGTTCTGCAGATTAAAAATATCATCTTTTAACGGAGAAAATAGACTAAATCAAGTACTTTGGCGGCTTTCGACATTATAGAACCCACATATCGTAATTGGCGGTTTTATACATAATGGTATAAATTCAATGAATTGACGTGGTAAAATAAGTCACTTTCAACATAACTAAGGTTAAAAATTCTAATTAACGATGGCATAGCTAACTCATTTTCCGGAAAAAATAGTCTGGTCTCTTTCTACATAACTATGGTCATAGTGTCTCTACGTCATCGAGGGTGGGAGCGCACGCTCGCTGTGTCGCCATGAACCGACGCGTAAGTATGATTTCTATTGTAGGTAACTTAATGTTAATATCCTTTTATGGTTGCGATATAATTATTATGATCTACATGTGTGCCGCTAACTAGTTATTTGTGTAAAATATTATGACAGAAGATAAAAACGGTAAAAATCTCTCGACGGAGAGAAATAGGTATTTACCAACCAACGTGTTTTATTTTGTGAAGTGGCAGGTTAGTAAATGCTACTGTTCTGTGGTGACTTAAATTATTGTATCAAACTCAGTATGAAATTCAGGTGGACCATGCGTTATGTCACTTAACTCCCTACTCGTACAATTCCTACTTCGACTGACGGCGAGCTTAATTTAAATTACTTTATTTCTAATCTAGCTGAGGTTTAGTTATCATTATTTTCATGTTTTGTAGGTGATTATTGTGAATTATTATTAATTTGATTTTTTGTGTAGGTCTATATAGTTTTTATTTTGAATGACAATATGCACAGTTTAATTTACCTACCTGTATGGTTGCAACATCGTAATGTTGCTTTGAAATTAAAGAATGTAAGTTAATTTGTTTACTCAGTGATTTAATGTCATCATGTTTAGTACAAAGATATCATGATTGTTATTATTTGTTTTAATCAATTACTTACTTGTATTATTTGACACAAGTTTATTCGTAATCAGACCCAAGAATAACTCGATATGTAACATTAGTCACGGTTTAAATTACGTTTTTATTTTGTGATAAATGATGCAACTCACTAAAATTCCTTATATTATGTCCGTTTGTTTTAAGAAATATTACTAATTCAATTCCCTACAACTTGTGTATACAGGTTAAGCCTCTAACTCAAGAAATAAGAGAAAAATGTAGGTTTCAAAAAAAAGTTGTATCAGTCATCACCAGAGCTCCTTGATTACACTTTTTTGTGTTAAATAATACAATTCGAGTTGTATCATCTTACACGGGTTAAATAAATCAATCTGAAATGTAAAATGATACATTATGGACGTTTCTTTGAATATCTCAAAATCTATAACTTGTATCATTATTTTTGTCAAACCAGTTAATAAAGTGATATTATATGTTATCAAAATCGGTAGCAATGTTCAAAAAAATATTTTCGTTTAGAAGCAGTAATTTTTTTAAACTTGTTTTCGCTCTCCTGAAAAATCGTGTTTTTCGAGTTGTATCACTTGTCACAGGAGGCACAGAAGTATGAAGGTGATCTTTCCAACAAAACAGCTTTTGCTTACATCGGACGTGCCTGTCCTACGTGTCGTGTGCTCTTTCTATCGCATGATTAGTATTCAGGCTCACGTAACCCAGCCTACGAGTATATAAAAGTCACACCTAGAGATGCCAGATGATGTACTTTAAGTTTCGCGCCTGAAGTTAGAATTGCGCCGGGGATATATTCATTTCGGTAAAACTGTGGTTTTGGTATGTTGTATTGTTTGTGACTCAGTCTGGTGTGGTCAGAATGGCTTACTGTCAAGTAAATCAAAGCTTTCATAACATTGACAATATGATAACAAGTCAAAATCAATATGGTTTTTCCGTCTAGAATACAACCCAAGGCCTGCTGTAGCATATGTGCTAGTTTGCCTTCTCCATCTCATTGGTGTGACATTGTTCCATGTCATTTATATAGCTAGCTCATATACCTTGTCAGTTTTCTAAACAGAATTTATATATATGGCAATATTCATATAATCTGTCGGCTATTAAATAAAACGGACCAGTTAGGGCTCAAGATACATTTATTGGCAACTAGCCACCACTAGACCGTCTCGCTTCGGTCTATGTAAGTTTTATGCAACATCCGTACATAAAACAGAATTTATTATACATAGAAACCTTCCGTGGAAATAATGAAGTGACGGTGAAAACCGCATTAACATCCGATGCGTAGTTTTAAAGATCTAAGCTTTCATAGAGAGAGACAGACGGCGAGAGAAACTTTGTTTTAAAATAAATCAGAGATATCATAAAATTGACAGACAATACGATAACATGTCAAGAGCAATGTGAATTTACCGAGTAGAATAGAGCCTCAGGATACTTACATACATTAAATCACGCCTGTTTCCCAGAGGGGTAGGCAGAGACCACTTCTTTCCACTTGCTACGATCTCGACAAATTTCTTTCGCTTCTTCCACATTCATACATCGAGTCATGCACGCACGTCGGTTTCGGGTACTTAAGATTCGGCCTTTTTCTAGTATTTCTCCGATTTGATTCGAAAAAGTACGACTAGGGCGGCCCCAGGGTACTTACTACTTAGCATATTACATTTGCCTCCTTCATTACGCAAAAGGAGGGTTATGATTTTAATTCAGATTTAGATTTCTTTCATAAGTAAATAACCGATGATATCTTTTGGAACTTTCAAATCGCCGTGGGAATGAACGCAAGTTTTTATTCGTTGAAGAAATCCAATTAATGTTATCACCTTCCATCTGTTCTTGGCAATAGATTCGTAATGATTATAGTTCGACCGGTAAAGATATCGCGAAGTGTAGACAAGGTACTTTCTATTCTGTTTATTTTTCTGTGCAATTGTTTGATGCAAATCGAAAAAAGCTGGGTGGGTTGTTAGTTACTTGCCTCTTGAAATTACTGTTTTTTTTTAGTGATATTCTTGGATGTAGAGTAACAATGAAATCATCATCTCAGTTGAAAAGGTCCAGATCGTCGGTTCACCTTGTTGGGGGCTTTGTGAGAGTGGTGAACGATGAAAACGCAATAGTTCATCAGTTTCAACGAGCAATATGACAGTAAATTTATTTCTTCAAAAATTTGGTTACGCTAAGCCCGGTGGCAGTGGGCCGGCCGCAGAACCGATAATCGCTGGAGTTATCGTATTCTTGAGTGGAGACCGCGAATCGGCAAACGTAGTGTAGGACGCCCTCAGACTAGGTGGAGTGACGATCTTCGCAAGGTGGCTGGCAAGAGCTGGATGAGAGTGGCCACGAATCGTGCTCGTTGGCGTGCAATGGGAGAGGCCTATGTCCAGCAGTGGACTAATATAGGCTGATGATGATGATGATGATGATGATGATGATGATGATGATGATGAAGACCGGATAATCGACTTTATAAGCACACATTAAAAAATAAAATGTGTCCTACTTTTTATCATGTGTTTGGCATTGTTTAATCTCCTAAATCAATGATCTTATCTATATTTAGTTGGATCTTTTGACACGTAATTACGCTTTCTATGAGCAGGTGTCTTAACTAATGACAGTAATGATACTTTGTACAACTGTTTGTTTTACTTGCGAATCAAATTGAGTATGAAGTGATTCGAAATTGATTATGCGGTTTACATTCAGAACCGGGATTCTAGATTTCTATGAAGATTGACACTATATGGAGTCAGCTCAATTGGGTTAGACAAGATGCAGTCGTCGACGTTATCGTTATCGAAAATGTATAGAATTGACGTAAGCTGCCGGACGGTTGCGTCGAGCGCTTGTGTCAATCTTATACACATATGGTCAGTTTTCGAAAAACGTTTACGTTAACGTTTTGCTTGGTGCTTTATAATATTAAGGGCCACTTGCACAGATAATTTAACAGTGGGTTAAGACACTAACTCGAGTTAAAATGACTACGTGTTAGAAAAAATAAAAGGAGCTATTCGGAATTAAATTCGCGACATGATTCTATTTTTACCCAAAACCAGTGGCATTCACATTCGGTTGCCGTGTAAGATGATTTTTAACGGATTGACTTTACAAAAATACAGTTTTTTTTATTTCAAATTATTTTTACAAGCAGTCCCCAGTCCCACAGTAGAGGCCAGTCAATACGGTCTCTACCGAATGTAGTCTTGTTTCCAGCTTGAAAACCAACGTTTATCCTAAGACTACCTACTGAACTATTATCTCTTCTGCTGAAGACTACTGGAAGAGATCCCTTAAAGGGATAAGTTCGCCTTTGTACATGTTAAATTTTAAGTTTATGTACGAATTGTAATTTTTTTTTATTGTGCAATAAAGAGTTTACATACACACATACATACCTACTTACTGATCCAGATTAACTTATATCAGATACATTCTGCCGGTACTTAGCTAACTATCCAATTCTATTATGCTTTGTATTCAAACCCCGACCTCTATCTAATCTTTCAGTGCCTCCCGCTCTTCAAAGCTGGTAAAAGCGAGACGAACCGAGGGATAATCCTAGCGCGAGCAATTTAATCCTAATTGGTTTGTATTTACAGTAATGGAACTATAAGTCAACTGGCAATGTTACCATTACAATGTAGAATACCTAATTAGATAGAGTGAGAGTGGCACGAGCGAAAGTGATGCTTTACGGTTAAAGAATATACAGAGACGCAGATAGAACAAGTAATTATGCCTACGAACTGGAAATATGGATAAAATATTCGTTCTAGATTAATAAACTCCTTATTCGTATATAAACGTACAATAGCTATAGGTAATTATTTTAGTAAAGTACGTTTTTAAACTTTCTGTCAAATTCTAATGTCACAATGAAAGATAAAGACACAGAATAATGCATTCTTTAGCCATTAGGCGCTAATGGAATAACATCTAAATCCACTAACGTTATTAGTTTAAAATGATTGGTTGCAGTTTAAAAAAAACACGGTCCATACCTTATTTATCTTTACATAGTATAAAACGAAGTTGTCTTATTCGTCTGTCTGTCTGCGATTTTATACTACGTACCTAAATATACAGGTTCTCTACGTTCCAATTAGTAGTAGGTCACAGGATTAAATTAATTAAATTATGGTGCAAAAGCGTTTGCAATTTAGTATAATTCGGTTCTTTGCAAGTAGTAATGTTCGTGGTGATACTTCTTGCTAAGAGATGTGTGTATCATAATATCTGGTGGTAAGTAGTATGTGTCGGGTTTGCGTGGAAAATTTATTCGAATATGGGTTCTGCCAGAAAATGTAACCTTAAATAAGTTAACTTCGGGTGCCTCCACAGGAAAGACGATACAAAATACAAGTTAAACTTTCTTATAAAACCTCATTGATCGCGTCTGAGGTTAAAAATACGATATAACCTTTAACTTGCTGTTCTGAAATGTTACTCTATGCCCAAAAAGAGCGGCCGCGAACAAAGCGCCAACTGAATTAATTGAGAAGAAAGTGTTGCGGCTAATGACCGGCCGTTTGATTTAATAACTTAACCCATTAATTATTAACTCGTGCGCTTTATTAACAAGCTTTTAGAAATACTTTACAGGGGCACTATTATAGTCGGTAAAACCATGTTGCTTTTGTCCACGACTAATCTTGCATAACGCTAAACGATTTTCGGAAACTGACAAAATGTATGGAATTTTTAACCGTTTAATTCGTTATCGATAACGATAACGAACGTCGAATGCATCTTGTCTACAGAGGCTACAGGATATCTACTTATCAATACTTATAGGTATAGTTTACGCCATGCTTTGTCCTTATCTGTAATTATGACATTAGCATCTGACAGAAAGTGACAAAGCGTGGCATAAACTATTCCAAGCTTATTCCACGTTTATAAGTTATAAGTAAGGGGGTATGTGTGAACAAATACATTTAACTAAATTTGTACAATATACTTTATTAATAAATATACTTTAATAATGATTAAAGTGTATACATATAAATGTTTGATGGTTAGTCGTCGTATTAATAAAGTATCTTGTACAAAGTTAGTTAAATGTATTTTATTTATTAGGTTTACAAAGGTAAATTATATTAATTTTCATATAACATGCTGAATATCATTTTCAGGAATCATTTTTCTCCGTTTGGCACTAGTTTAGTAATTGTTGTGTTTATGTTTTTGTTTGATAATTTGTTCTTCTGTACCTGTACTGTGTTAGACGTAGGGAATGCAAATAACCGGTACCGGTTTTACGTACAAAAACGGTTAATAAACGGTTAAATTGCATTCCCTAGTTAGACGTAAGCATTTGGTTTTAAAAAGAGGGTAATTTACTATTAGAAATGTCCAAAGAAGAATACTCGGTGACGGTATCATTATACAATATCGGTACATTCAGGTTATAGTAGATTTATAGTAGGATATGTTATGTCATTAATTTATTATTTGAATTTATTTTGCAAATCTTATAAGGGCAAGGAGTGACCTGAGTGGCGGGAAATCAACGTAGGAGTGTATGTTTTGGAAGAAAGACCAATTCATTTTATTTACGACGTGCTAATGATGGTTTGTTTTTCATAGAGATAACAGCTAAGTGCTATAACTAACCAGAGACCTAAGTCCGAGCTCAGACCTGCGCAACCGGCCCAGGCATGCGCGGAATGCGGGTGAATGACCGGCCAGTGGTAATTCTTTTAAGTAGCGGCGGTGAATCCGCTTAATCGAACCAGCATGACTTGACCTGGGGATCACCACGATATACTAAAGCAGTTCAGTTAGTAACCCCCCCTCACCACCCCCTCGGCGTAAGGGTTAGCGCTTCCCAGTGCGGGGAATGCTAAATAGAGTACACTACGCACTTGCACCGTTGTTAGTGCGGGTCTATCTATATCGAGAGGCATTATCGTTGTTTTTTGGTAAGTTTTCTAAAAATGAAACCTAGATAGATAGAAATGTGTCCTAATGTAACTTAACTAATCTACGCCTTAGATGTCTATTAAATTCTGAAATTTCAGCCTAAGGTAAAATTTTAGACCAAACCAAACTTTATTAGGAGAAAGCGATTTTATTACTTTCAAAAAACCCTTTAGTAAGTACAAGCCTAGAACCGATGGCCGTTGGAGCGGGAAAGTTCTAGAGTGGTGACCGCGAGCCGGGAGACGAAGTGTCGGTAGGCCTGTTGCAAGATGGACGGACGATCTGATAAAGGTCGCGGGAAACCGCTGGATGACAGCAGCAGAGGACCGACCGTTGTGGAAAACCTTGGTCCAGCTGTGGAAGTCTGGCGGCTGATGAGGCGGCTTGCGGTCTGGGACTAGTTCAACCCCATGCCCCTAATATAAAAGAATATAGGTACAACTATCTTCAAGTGCGAGTATGAACTGACGATCATGCTTGTTTCTTTCGCACGAAAGAGAATACGCCCCTGTCGAGCTAGGGCTTTCACTGTGCTTAGTTCTAAAACGGCATAACATGTCTTCCGTCCTCTGGTTTGTACAAATATTAAGGTTAATATCGTGGTAATGGTGTCTTTTATCTCTCATTAGGAAGGTATGGGGACTTGGACAAGATGCCTATAACTTGCCATCATAGCATTAGGATAGATGTTAGATCTAGCCTTTGGCTAACATGCCTGGGCGAGCTAAAAATAGTTGTCCTAGCCAGAATCCATAACTCGATGGGCTGGTTTGACACATAAAGTGTTTCTAGATATGTATGAAAACAGAGATAAAAATTGAGATAAAATAATGTTCATGGATTTTCTACTGTTATAAAATGTTTGTTTGTTTGTAGGGGAAGGTCTGCTGATTTTAAAAACATTTCACTATTAGGAAGCAAGTGATAAATAAACAAAGTAATATACTTAAGAGGAAAGAAAATTTATATTTTTTTAATTCTCCGTCAATTATTTTTTTCGGACGCCATTTTGAAATTGTATGTACCGTATTCTATGTCAATTACGCAAGAGAGAATCGAATTATATCAAAATCCATCAAGCCATTTAGACTGCAGAGCGTTCCCAGAAGTAGACATACATACATACGCTCAAACAAAATAGCCCTCCTTAGGGCAGTCGGGTAAAGACAACAGTTCACGAGTCCACTTTAACGATGCAAGAGAGATCCTCAACCGAATTCATAAATAAGTAATAACGGCTCAATCCTTATTGTCTAGAACGTGAATCGTGACAGAGCGTCACAGTGACAGTTGGCAGATCTAACTGTCACGGCTGTCACCGATTGACGATCGATAACGTTTCTCATTAACTCCTACGTCGATAGATCTAGATTAATGGTGCTTACACGTTGATGATCTGTGGCAAAAGAGTTTTCACCTCAGCAGCTCAAACAAGCAGGTTTTGCTGCTTAAAAACAGTGAGCAAAATTCAATTTTGCTGCGAGCGAGAGGCAAAGTAGCTTTTTAATTATTTTTTTTAAATGCCGTGAGCAGTGCTGGGGCTACTCACAACATTCGAAAAAATTGAACTTCACTTTGTTCTGTCACTTTCACTTCGATAGGAAAAAAGCGAGAGATAGAAACAACTTGATTCGAAGTTCGATTTTCAAATTCCACACATAGTAGGCCCAAAAAGAAACGCACGTTCGG
The DNA here is from genome assembly GCA_963966035.1 of Acleris laterana. NCBI lineage: Eukaryota > Metazoa > Arthropoda > Insecta > Lepidoptera > Tortricidae > Acleris > Acleris laterana. Next base: position 968,242 of record OZ014452.1, read on the forward strand.
ATGCACACATAACCGTAAAATTGCAAATAAAACTATCTGTTAAACTTTGAAATGTGTTTATTATAACTATTTTATACAGTAGGTACAATCATTTTTTTTATTTAATGTTTTGAAGACAAAATTAATGAAAAATAAGAAGTTATGTATCTACATAATTTTGTTATCGTTTTAACAATCTTTAATTTCGTGACATAAACCGCGGGGGCAGTTTCAGAACGCATTACAAAAATAGCGGGATTATTGTACTTAAAAAAAAAAGTAATGTAATGTAAATGACGATGTAATTTTTGTTAATTTGTCCGCCATAGCCAATAGCCATAGACAAGGCCTAGTTAGGTTTTTTTTAAAGCCACAGACTACATAAAGCTGTATAAAGTTGTGTTTGCACTACGGCATTATCAAGTTGAGTGACAGGTTTTACCTGTTTCATGTTTATTTTTTCCACTTTTTATTTTATTAGTATTTTGCAAAAATGCTTGTGATTGATGCATATGCGATCGTGTCGTTATTTAGTCGTGTATTCACCAAATGGTCACAACGGAAGACCTGCGTTGGCCCTACCAGCTTCACGCTGTGTTGTTCTCGCTGCTGAGGTGAAAAGTTGTATGTCTCACACGAGACCAAAGTTTTTTACGTCTCGTATCTTTGAATCCCTCGCTACGCTCAGGATTCTAACCTAGAATCACTCGCTACGCTCGTGATTCAATAATAGAATCCTTCGCTTACTCGGGATTCAAAATCATCACTCGCAGCAAAAACCAACTTTGCTCTCTTGTTGAACAAATAACTATTGTCGGTGTGACTAGCGTCAACTATCACATTAAGCATTATACACTCCGTTAGCGACTATTAACCCTTTTGTACCGCCGTTAATTAGATCCTCAGCATCCTAATTCGGGGGTATATCAGGGTTATATCCTTCTCTAGCGCTATTTTAGCGCTTCCCTGACACTACGAGTTAGTAAGCGTTTATTACCACCCTTCTTACTCCTAAATAAGCGCCTAAATGTTGGGTAGTGACTGATAGTTGAATTTCTTTTTGTACTTCCCCTTGCCGCAATAACTTCTATGTATTTATACTACTAGACTGGCTGTCCAGTGTTACAAAATGGTGAATCAAGTAACGGTTTATACGATCTTGGTTTAGTCGCCTCCGGTCAATAGAGTCAGTCTTTTGTTAGTAAAAATGATCGTCAATAAAAAAAGAAAACCTCTGTAAGGAATACATTTATTTTACAGTAAATTGGTAAAACTGAACCATTTAAGTATGTTAACTCTACATTACATAGAAAATAATCGATTCATAAAAAAAAAATGTACACAGAAGAAACTTATTCTTTTAAGTGATCACTTCCAGGTAACCTTGGAATTACTGGGTGAGGACAAGCACGAGGATGGCAAAAACAAGTTAAGCTTAAGATATGCGTTCATTTATACCTAATCATTTAAAATAGAAAAAAAAATCAACGCAAACATAAAAAAAAAGATGATATACCTACATAGTAAAACTTCATGCCGCAGCGTGGCTTCATGGTTTTCAGAGGGACCCTGACTAAAAGACTAACTTAGATATCTAAAACAAAAAGGGATGACGACACAATTATCAGCGACAATCGCTAATGAGTGGTCATCCTTACTTTGTGTGGCTACATTTAAGTCAACGATGTGCAGTAAGGCCCACTTGCGTGGACCTGAGATAGCGTCTTAACCCGAGGTTAGGCGGCAAACCACGTACAAAAGTAGACGCTTAACTCTGGGTTAAGGGCTAACTCTGGTCCGCGCAAGTCCACCTAATAAGTAACACGATAATTCCGAACGCCTGCTCATATATTAACAGATACCGACCACCTTGTGGCTTTGCAAATGCGTTGCCGGTTTAAAATCTTAAGGCAAAAAGATAACGGGCAGTTATTATCTGCTATCCCCTTTAAGGGTTAATGCAGAACTTGTCCAACGATACTCGAACTAAATAAATTTCAACGTTTTAATACTAGTTTTTATTTTTTTGTCATTCTGCACCAAAACTATGACCTTTTTTTCCAACAACGGACGGCACCAGGTTCGATGACCGCGGGTCACGACTTCGTGACCTGCGGAGGAAAGTGAGTCACTAACTCCATTGATAAGGAGAAATGCAAAAAGATAAAGAACGGAATGAAATTCTCTTGAATAACCAATAGCGATATTTGACGCGTGTGCCCATAGGCATATGCTGTAAATAGGTGCCTACGACATTGGTGCGACATTGAGGTGGTAAAACCCGTAAAACGCTCTAGGGTTAAGTTACTCCCGACAGTCGACGATGTGGACGTGGTGTCTTCTCTTGGATTCCTTTGCCCCGTTGACCTGTTGTGTAATGCCGGCACTTCACTTGGCTATTCGTGTTCGAGTATTTGTAATATTTGACCAATTACCGCTATAATATAATATATTATAGCGGTAATTAAACCAAAACCAAAATTCTTCCGTTCGTGATAACAAAAAAGGAAGATTCCATACAACTTAATTGGGACATTTTGGGAGACTATGTTATTTAGGCTCAGTATCATTTACCCTACCTACCTGCAATTTTTTTCGCAAATCGGAGTCGTAAATAAAATGTACAAACTTTTTTAGAAATGCTCACATAACATAACATACATTCAAATACATTAAGCCCGCTGCAAGTGCGACGTGCATATTGTTGGCACACAAACTGCGTTAAATACATGAAATACATTTGGAGTTTGGTATTTGGTTCCATCTGTAGACGATCATGATTGTGTATTTGCGCATGCGGCAAATATTTGACAAACGGAAGTGCCGGCATATAAGATGGGAATAATGAACACCATCTTTTTACGCCCAAATATAAAATTGCCGGTCAATATCAAATAGTGGAATTTCTTCTTGGCCGGCATTTTGCCACTTGTCCCGGCGAGGAAGCGATTACCTATAGACTATTGTCTCGCACAAGAAACGAGCAAAACATATAGATCCCGTCTCAATAAAAGAGACACAAAATATTTATAATTGATCGTTGGCTGATTACTAAATCTGTCTCCAACAAATGCTATTTATCCCTAATTAATAGTCGATTGCTGACTTCTCGCTCATTTGAACTAAAAATGTACGAAGCCCCATGTCCTTTCAAGGGTGGGGGTCGTTTATGATCACTTAATAAAAATTACGAGTAGGAACTACTACGGTCACTGGGTAGGAACTCCTGGAGAGGCCTGAGAGACACTTTTTTGAGGACAGAAACAGCTGGGTAAGAATAAGACGACGTAGAATTTAAAACATTTATTTTTTAACCTTAACGTCGAACGTGAAACAGCACGCCTGCGTCTCATTGTTGGCGTTCCACAGTTTGAACTTCAACGGGAACTTCGCGGCCTCCTGAAATAGAATAAAGTAAATGTAAATAATAAAACATCACCGAATAAGTACAGATGTATAATATTGTGTAAAACTAAATTTTGGAAAAATAATGACCGCATCAATGTTTTAATGATTCTGCCAATGGCGAAGTTGGATAGTGCACAAACATTACCTTTTTTGGTCCGTTTAAGGTGTTCGGTAGAAGGTATAATATAGTGCATTATCATAATAGTTACATCGTATTTTGTTGCATCAGTTTGATTTGGCCTTGATAGCTTACATAGCAAGATACATACATACATACATACATAAGCTCACGCCTTTATTCCCTAAAAACTTGTTGATAATTCTGTAACCACATTTTGCACAATTAGGCTAAGATGTTTACCAGTGTATTAGTGACAGGTTGCAAGCCCATCGCCTAACAGTAACTACACAGCCTTTATTCCCTTAGTCGTCTCTTACGACATGCACGGGAGGACATGGAGTGGCACTATTCTTACCCGGCAACCACGCAAGATAAACATGAAATTTTCCATCAAAATAGATGTCGTATGATTATTTGCTACATCTACAATCTTACAACATGTAACGGTCCCTTTCGACAGTCCCAGATAAGCAGTGGCTCTAGAATGCAATTTCCATTGCACTAGTAAACCATCATTTTAACTTAACGTAATTGAATCTTCTGTTTTATACTATTTTATTATCATTTGTAAATATGACAATAAATTTAATTTAAATTTAAAATAAGTACTTAAATGAAGTTAAAGACCAATTTGCTGCAATCCAGACAGACCTTGTACGAGGTCCTACCGCCACTAAATTCTCGGGGTACCTTACTCGTAAAGTACTCACTTTCCCTATGGTCTTGTCAAGTGCAAACTGCATGTTGAACATCCTGGGTACGTTGGCGTCGACGGGACACGTGATCAGGTCGCAGGGGTCGGCCGGGGTCTTGATCGTCTTGTCGAACAGCCCGTCGTTGTCGTCGTCGCCATACATCGCTAGCTGAAGGTTTTCGGCTGAGAACCCTGGAAGAATAAGGTTTTTTTATGGCATTAAGCGAACGAGCACACTGGCTACCTGATGGTAAGTTAACTCTGAAGCAAATAGCCAACGAATCATACGAAGATAATGTTAAGACTGCAAATGCGTTGCCAACCCAGAGGACTAAGATTGAATGCCTTTATTATAATAATTTCATCAGTTGTCTTATCCCCTCATAGGGTAAACAATAGTACGAACACTGCTGCTGGCAGGTTAAAGGGAAAGATGGTGAAAGCGGCCCGTGAGATCCTGGTCAAGGTTTTACCACCGCTGATTAAATAAAGACGTGAAGAGAGACCGAAAAATCGTCAGTTCCCTCACTCACTATTATACCTTAGCACAAAGATACAGGCAGATTTTAGATAAAATTAAGAATGCATTAAAAGACTGCTAACAACCCAAATTACTGCTGGCAGTTTGGCAGTGACATGAACACGGAGAGAGTTATAATTATTTCGCTGCGAAGACAAATTCCTAAATGGCGGTATCCCATACAAAACGCTTGAATCAAGTGAATCTGCTGTGGATATGGAATTTTAGATACCGCCTATTGGCTTATAAGGGTACTATAGCAGTTAGATAACTCATATACCTCATTTCTCTGCCTAAACAGATCCTTACTTTGGAAATTGAAGTTCGAAGCTACGTTAGCACCAGCCCTTTCTCTCGATTTAGTCTCGAATAACGAGTGACAGGGAGCTAGCAAAACTTCGAACCTCTTGAACGCTTGCGGCTCCGCAGCTTCCTTCAAACTTACTCGGTGTGAAGTCAACCGTCAGCGTGTGGGGCTTCTTCCTCCGAATGGTGCAGAAGTCGTCATTCTTGGGGCAGGGGTCCACCGCGGCGCTGTAGACGGTGCAGATGGAGGAATCCACTGGAATCAAGGTTCAAAGATCAAGAGGAAAGAGGTTCATTCAGTATATAGGCCGCACAAGCATGTTTCAATCTACCAGAGCTTCCCAAAACGAGAACTTTTCTTTTACATCGGCTTAAGTAAAATAAAAACCGGGCAAGAGCATATCGGACCACGGTCAGTGTTGTGTTGCGAAGTCGTTACTTCAAACACAAAAAAACTATCAGGATAAACCTCCTGTATCCCGGTAACCAATTAAATCTACGTACTAGTATATGATTATCGAAAACTGTCAAATTGTAGAATTGAATTAAGCGATCGACGCGACCGTCGGGCAGCTTACGTGAATCCTATACATATTCAGCAACAATAACGTTTGCCGAATGCATCTTGAATAGGTTAATAAATTAGTAGATCATATACAGAAAGGTTACCCTGTTTAATTATAATAGTGATAACAATTCGAAGAAAATGAACATCCTTCTCGTATTGTCACATAACGTGTGTAAACAAGTCCATTTATTCCTTATCGTTATTCATATCGTTCACTTAGTCCGGACTTGGAACTCTTGAATTTTAGTATTTACCGCTACTTTTTAGTCGACTTGGTATTTCCTCAGAAGCTGTCTTGAATCTTCTTTTACCCGACTGCCGAAGGAGAAGTAATGTATTTGACCTGTATTTATGTATGGATCTTTGTTTCCTTGTAAAGGCTGAACGGATGGTCCGATTTTTTAATGATTATTTTATATTAGTACCTATTGTTAATTTACATTTTATATTCAAATACTTTATAAAAAACCTAATTTACTGGAGTATACAGAATAGGTAAATGTGTATAGGAGCTCATTGTTTCCCTTAATTTTTTGGTCATAGGTATTTACTTTGTTCACATTTAGATTACTAGCCATACATAACTTTTATATCGCTGGAACGTGTTGATAAGGCTAGGCAAAAATCCTGAAAAGGTAATAGTTTCTTAAAAAAATAAGTTATGGCTTGTGATAATTATGACTTAAAACAGATTATGACTAAAAAAATATGGCAAACCATATAGACCCAAAACATATCTTGAATATAAATAAAGTTTTAGTTACATATGTATCTTAGGAGTAATAATCGCTTGAAACGAATTTTAGGAAAGTTGCGATTTTTTTGACGTTGAGTATATTTGCGATGTGATGTGAGATGTGACGTTTGGATTTCGGTGCAGTGAAACACTTTACTTCGTATTCCTTTTAAGCTAACCTACATCGTAAAACTGCCTTAATTTAGGTCTCTTCTGGCCCCCTGGCATGGCCCATTAGGGCCCGCCCTCAAAACGGCCACTGAATTGTGCTAACCACGTGGTAATTTATTTCGTGTGTTTTGTCTGTTATAAATATTTCAGGCGACTTATATTTTTTACTGGATATGAAGTAGGCTATACTTGAATTAATTTCTTTGTGTAAATTTTCTTTTTTTCTTTTCTGTTTCTCTTTTTTTTTTATTCTTCAGCCAAATTTTACTATGCATCGGGCATAGAAGCAAAACCTGTAGGTATTCGCATTATCGTAAATGTGTGTGAAAAACATTTATTTTAAGATAGACAAGATTAAACCTGATAAAAATATATTGAGGTAAGTACTTATTCAATTAAAATTACTGTCTACTATCCTGAGCAAAGCTGATTAATGCATCCTTATATTGGATTGATAGCTAGAATGTTTCAACTCACCTCCATTGCACAACTTCTTAACAACGGTTTCGCTGGAGACTACGAATAAACAGACGCACAAACACGCCACACGAGCCCACATCTCGACGAACATTCCAGACTAGCCAATAAACCAAACCAACTGTTCGTTTATGTACACAATTGCAGGCTTCAAAATATCTTGCGTGCTATTAAGCAAAAATAATTGCTTTATTACAAACGTAATACAGCGCTGCTTTATACACTCGGTGATTTGAAAAATTGCCTATCGGTTAATGTTCAAGTGGCCAGTTCTTAATTTAATTTTTAAATTTAGAATCGGCGGTTCGTTGTTCACGTTTATAATTTTGTTCGATATTCGAATTCGGAGGTTAAGAAGACAAGTAGTTTGTTTGAGTGGCCAGTTCCTTAATAATATTTTCTTATTATCTTCGTTCGATATTTAAATTTGTAGAAGTCCGACTCGTATGCAGCACGATTGTTAACTGACACGCAACGCAATCTAGCAATTTCAGCCACTTTAGGCGTTGTTGGCGAATCCAATGCGTAGATTGCACACAAAGGACTAACAAGTAGGTCGTTTAACAATACCGTGTGGCAGAGACAGCTGATTTATTGTACCTCAATTGACCTTCTACTAGGTATTGCTTATCATTTGATTCTCATTAGAGTAACCTGCCGGCTGCCCTGCTAACTCCTGGTAGGTTTGAATTCCACTGCTATCTGCATCCTTTGGATTGGGTGCGATAAATGGGACGTGTGTGGGTGTTATATTACCCAAATTGTATTATGTAAGTTTCATATCTAATAAAGTGTTTTAATCCACTGAGGCGCGTTCCGCCATTAAAAATAACACTGCATAATTTCATCGTTATACAAGTATCATTTAGTTGTACTATTAACGTGTACTAGATGAAACGGAGATCATTAAAGTAAATTCTATTTCATTGCATTTCGGTGATTTGATGTTAATGTTACCCCTATCGTAGACCATATCAAAACATTATACAGTCATCATTCTGTCATTTTCCAAATGTTCCAATATACCGAAAAAAAATTGAAAATGGACCGAAATCAGTCAGTTACTCAAGCAATCAATTTAATTATTCCTTAGTGGCCTACAAAGGATCCGTGACTCCGCCCACCCGGTTCACATTTTTCTGGTACAACGTATTAGGTCTACCAGAATCTCATGAAAAAATTAAAAGTAAAAATTAATCGATTTCATATGGCAATGTTACCTTACGCCTGTATACATTTCATCGCTTGTCAGAGTTTGTTACTGTTTGTTGTTTTTAGTCAAACATAGCGTTAGTTATCAGGAAAATGCCCTTAAAGGCTTAAATCCCTTCGATCTAAGGCGAAAAATATCGTTAATCATGTGTACTGTAAAACTGTGGTTCAGTGTCGTGTTTTAAAAGACTAGTAAATGAAGCCAAATAATGTTGATACTTTAAGTTCCTTTGTACCTACTGTACATTTGTAACGTTTACTGATAACTCCATTTGGCGTGCATTTTCAATTTAGAAGCATGGTTTCTGCTAATGAATCGAACGTATAAGGCTGCTTAATTGAAAATGCACGCGCTAAAATGTGTTTAGTTCGTTCTGATCTGACGGGACTATCCGACCGTCCGTTGTTTTTATAGAATAACACCCCAGGAAGTCGATATTACTTTAAATCGTTTATCGCTTTCCCCTCGAGGAAAAATTACCCTATTTTCGTCTCCGGGCTTTATCCAAAGAAACAACAAACACTTGCATTTCTAATATAGTAAGATTTCCACATCCGGATTTCGGACCGTAATCCCCAATAGGTAATCATTTCCTGCCTGACCAAGTTGTTGTATCTGGATCGGGCCAAAATAACGCTTTCATATAATAATAAAAAACACAGTTGCTGGTAGCATAAGTAGTTTATTAGTCGTGAAACTTTAAATTAATCATACCTAATTGAATAAGTTATGTTTTGGATTATCCACATATTATTGTTTAAATAGAATTACATAACACCTTTTATAAACAAACAGTTATGTATGTGGTTGGTGTCCTTGGTTATCATCATCAGATTGGTTTTTAGAGTCTCACAATGTTAAGACTAAGGTACGCCGGATGTACAGTGGCGCCCTCCTTACTATTATTGTGTTTTCTATTAAATTAAAGTATTTTCTTGAAATTGGTTGGTACGTTTTTGTACTACAAATAAAAACTCAACTTTTAGTGTATATCACATAGTTTAATAACAATTCACCCTCGAGTTACCAACTCAACGGAAAAAAGTGGCCACCTTTTACCGTTAAGCTGACTACTCAACGGGTAAATGTTATTAAAGTGTGTCTCGTATCCCATAAATTGTGTTTTTACTTGCGCTACAAAAATGTATCGTCTGATTGCAAGGAAATTCTTTAATTAAGTAGAAAACACGATAGAAGTAAAGAGGGCGCCACTGGACGCTCGACGTTTGCTCGGTGCAGTCTTAAGCGGAGGGGGGCGGATGGACTTTTCTGGCTTTTTGTATGTGGATTACGGTTTCGAAGCAACAGAGGTCGGTGTCATCGTCCTCGTTCCACACCTTCCACTTGATCGGGAACCTACCCTAAAAAAAGAAAAAATATAAATTTAGCCTATGAAATGTATGTATGTATGTAAACACTTTATTGTACAAACAAGAGATAAAAATTATAAAATAGACAATTATACAACGGGATGTACAAAGGCGAGCATCCCTTTAAGACTGCGCCGAGCAAACGCCGAGCGTCCAGTGGCGCCCTCATTACTTTTATTGGGTTTTCTAATTAACTAAAGAATTTCCTTGGAACCAAACAAAATGTGTTTGTAGCACAAGTATAAACACAATTTATGGGATACGTAACAAACTTTAATAACAATTACCTTTTGAGTTGTCAGCTTAACGGGAAAAGGTGGCCACTTTTTTTCGTCAAGTTAATAACTCGAAGGTGAATTATTATTAAAGTTTGTTACGTATCCCATAAATTGTGTTTATACTTGCGCTACAAACACATTTTGTTTGGTTCCAAGGAAATTATTTAGTTAATTAGAAAACCCAATAAAAGTAATGAGGGCGCCACTGTACATCCGGCGTACGCTCGGCGTAGTCTTAAGGGATCTCTTCCAGTTAACGTTTGAGCGATTGAGAAATTAATTAATTTACAACGAATAGCCAAATAAGTACAACACTAAAAGTAATATATAAAGTAAGTAATCTATAAATATCAATAGATAAAATACATAACCATAATCTTATATATATATGTATTCAATATAATAAATAAATATACAAAATAAGCAGGAAAAAAAAAGTTGAAGAAGAATTGTCAAGCCAAAACTTCTTTCGTCGAGATTTAAAAGAATCTACAGACTGAGACTGCCTAATTTCAGGAGGCAAAGGATTCCACAACCGCACAGCGTGAACCGAAAAGGATTTAGAATAAGCTTTCTCCAACTTTTTTTATGTGTTTTGCCCAACGTTCTGGAGCTATGTAAGCACGAATAGGAAATATGCATGGATTTTTTAATACGCATTTCTCAACAAAATATGATAATACCGTAAAAAAGATCACCATAACATACATACATACATAAACTCACGCCTTTATTCCCAGAGTGGGGTAGGCAGAGCTACAGAATTACCAACAACCCTAAAAACTTGTTAATAATTCTGTAACCACATTTTGCACTTTTAGGCTAAGATGTTTACCAGTGTATTAGTGACAGGTTGCAAACCCATCGCCTAACAGTAGAAGATCACCATAAGTGAAATTAAAATTAAAATCAGCCATGAAATACGGATGATACAAGCATTTTAAATTGTTAATTAGACAGCAATGGTCCCATTCCTTAATTCTGCATTGCAAACAACGCCACGGGAAAGTTCTAGACATATTTGAAACTAAAAAAATCTTAATTGAGATACCTAGGCGCTGCCCTTCAAATAGGTACCGTTGACACCCGGTGGCCATCTGTGGTCTTCATCATCAGTTCCACTTCATCAAATAATGGTTTTAAAAGCAAATTCACGACTTACTGAGATTTGAAAAATACCCAAAATCGCTATAGTTGTGCCTATAATACTTGTGAAGTTCCCTCGATATCTCCAAGATCTCATTATCAAATCCTGACATGTTGATAATGGGACTAACTTAGACAGTATAGGAACCGGATCCCCTTGACTGCCATACATATCGTTGGTCATAATGTATTGTTAGTCATACTTTTTTTTGTCATAACTTCTTTCAGGCTGAAGTTACAGTTTTTGATAAACGTTTAGATTTTCTGTTTTTTTTTTGTGTACAATAAAGTGTTTACATACAAACATACATACATTTATCGTGTAGATTAGTTAGGTTAGGTTAGGTTAGTTTTATAAAAATCCTGAATAAATAACCGTGTCCTGAGAAAAATGCATTATCACTTGCGAAAATTATGACTTGAAACACATTATGACTAAAAATAATTATGGCAGTCAATAGAGACCCATAGGAACACATAAAAAAAAACAAATCGGTCCAGCGGTCTTTGAATAATCGGGGAACATAAATAAAAGACTCCGACGAATTGAGAACCTCCTCCTTTTTTTGGAAGTCGGTTAAAAAGTGGAACGGCTACATACTATTGCGGTTTCTCTCTTGCGGATGGGCAGTGTGTATGACACGCTGCTGGTGGCGCCCGCGGTGATCGGACAGCTGGTGTGAAGGCATGCGTCCTTATCGAGGATCTGGAACGCTACACTATTGTAGGACACTTCATTTTTCAACTTTGTCGCCGAAAACTCTGGAAAAGGTGAACAATGCATGTAAACACTTTAATTTACAAAAGAAAGATCAAAATAATAAGATTATTTATAAAAACGGGCAAGAGCAAGTAGGACTCGCACACCGAGGGGTCCGTAGGTACAGCCGCAAAATACAGTCAGGGTATAAAAAGGTTTTTCACTTGTTGACTCTATTTCAACGCTGTTAAGGTCCAAAAGTGACGAATCTTTTTTAACCCTTACTATACATAACGGGTGCGTATCTACTCACATAACTTTTTAAGTCCTATTATCGGAAGTCCGAAAATGTTTCTCATACCATTTTACATCATAATGATCACTATTCATATTCTTCATATTTTTTTTTAGTACTAACGATCGGACCTCATAATCATCTGAATTCATAACGCCAATATTAAGGAACCCGTACACTTTTCACAATTTCTTAAATATCTTATGTGTAAATAAGGTTAGGTTAGGGTAGGTTAGATTTATAAAAAAATACAAAAAGTTAGTTTCTTACAAAAAAAATGCATTATGAATTAAGATAATTATGACTTAAAGAGTATGAACAAAAAAGTATGAGGGAACAAATTATTAAGAGTGATTATTATGAATACAAATCGGTAGGAAAACAAAAATTAGGAATAAATATTTTATGTGAGTCAATATGGACCCATACATAACAAACATAAACTCATGCCTTCATTCATTCCCAGAGTGGGGTAGAACACTCTAAAAATTTGTTGATAATTCTGTAAACACATTTTGCAAAAATAGTCTAAGATGTTTACCAGCGTATTAGTGACAGGGTGCAAGCCCATCGCCTAACAGTCCTTGAAGCCACGGGAAGACATGGAGGGGCACTATTCTAACCCGGCAACCACACGGGACAAAGTAAGTGTTATAAAATTCTGATTTGAATTTGATGTTCATCGACAGCGTAGACATTTGTTTCCAGCAAAAAACGAATTTGCCGACGGCTTTGGCGACGAGCCTCCGACCAAGGTCATATCACGTGATAGAGATAGGGAGCCGAAAGCTTTTAAGAAATTGAGAATACTGTACATAAGTTTTTTTTTTGTATGGCATAGTGAAGACAAACGAGCACACAGGTTACCTGATGGTAAGTGGAAACTGTGACCCATAGACATTCGCATTCACAAGACTGCAATGCAATCCTAAGACTGCAAATGCGTTGCCAACCCTGAGGACTAAGATGGAATGCCTCTATGCTAGTCATTTCACCGACTGTCTTATCCCCAAACCTGACGATGCGATCACTGCTATTTGGCGGTAGGTTAATGGATAAGATGGTCACAAGGTCCTACCACCCGCAAAACATATAGGTCAAACACATAACCGTCCTTTTGGGCTTCGCTTGCCGCCGCAGTCAGGTACAAAGTATCGGCACCGGAGGTGTAATATCAATCGGAAGTTCCGACTTATCGGAATCGGATTCAAAGCTCCGTAACATATATATTTTTATGTACATATTGTTGGCCTGCCTATTTAAAATGAAATAAAATAAATTAACATCCCTACACTGTATATGCGTCTATGGCGGCTCCTCCCGACATCTCCACTCTGGCCATACCTCATCATAAAGTAACAAGTAATTACCAGGGGTGATGTCAAAACTGATGGTGGCGTCTTGACCCATGCTGAACAAGCAGGCACCACCCTTCAACGGGCAAGGGTCGACGGAGACGTTGCTGACACTACACTTCGTTACCTCTGAAACAAAACATCATGATAATAAGAACAGGCTTAGAACGGAAAGAAGACAGATCAACACGCAGAAGAAGAACTGGGAGGTTATTATGACATGACTATGCAATTTATTTTACGGTGAGCGTAAAGGACGGAGCTGTAGCAATTACATAACTCTGTCATTTTCTCTCAGCGTAAAATGTATTGCAGAGATAGGTCAGCATGCAAATGCTATTAACGTTTTTATTTCCTATCACTCAAAATGTATGGGTGACATTCTCGCGCGTTGCGATAAACCACGTGGTCAACTGTCATCATAGATATTAAGTGATAGGAAAGAAAAACGTTAGTAGCGTTTGCACCTTGCCTAGGGCCCCGGGGCCTAGATCAATTCCATATGTGTGTATGTTTATTGTGACTTCTTTTAATCTAAACAGTTTCATAGTTTTTAAAATGCAAGGTATCATTAAGTACCTAGATTCCTCTTTAATCAAGGAGTATAATACCTACAGGGATATTAACTTTGTCTGTCTGTTGGTTACGCTTTCACGGCAGTTTAATGCATTTATTATATTATTACTCGTTCGTTCGACCTACCGCGACTTTGAGAGAATCACATCCCAGGTTTGGCACCGAACCCGTATGTGATGTAAGGTAAAATACAACCGTAGCGGAAGCGTTTTTTGTATGGGAACGCGACGCCCCGCACCGCTTCCGCTCTCACTGCATTTACGGCTTTAAAGTCCAACCGGATCAGACGAAAACGGGACGCCAAAGTATGATAACTATATCGCAAGAGTTTATCATTCTTGACCTGGGGCCTTGTCTCAGTGCATAGTAGGTACAAGTGGCACGTTTTATGCCGTTATTGTCGCGCGAAAGTGAATCACTATTATTGAACGTTATTTGCGAACAAAATAATTATTCGCCACATTTGTCGTAGAGCTCAAAGAGGTTATCTACTTCTCTATTTATGATAAAAGAATGTCCTACCGATTTCATTTCCATTAAAAAAAAAATTACAAAAGAAAAACGGTTACGCACAGACCTACGACTCTTGATACGATCCTGACTAACTTCCCTCGCTTCCTCCACACTTTTAAATTAAGTCTCTTCATACATGCGTCGGTTCATGAGGGTACAGTCGGCCAAAAATGTGGTATACCCACCACCCTACACGGTTGAAGTTCATTTGCACGTCATGATACAACAAGTTCGATTTTCCCTTGCAATAATATTATGACAGCGACAAGAGTCAACCTTAGCGATAATTAGATGTCACAGAAACTTGTCAAAACTGGAAGACAACTTTCTTGGCCGATCGTACTCGTGACCTAGCCCTTTTTAATACGTTCCCGATTGTGGAACGACCGAATTTTTCATAATAACTAGAACATAATTAAAAAATCGTGAAAATCTAATTTGGGTTAGGTGGTGAGAACCGTTATGGCCTGGGGCCTATTGCATATAAAATAATAGCTTATATTATAAGTGCAACTCTTTTTCCAACCGTATGTATTAAAAAGAGACTTCCACTTGTATTAGAAGTTACAAGCTTTTATAAAATGGGCCTCAGGAGCTAAATTAGAATGATTTTTTGACAGCTACGCCACTTAAGCGTTCTCAATCCAATTCACAAGCGATTTTTAATAAAACCTAACCTTAGCCATGTCTATTAAACCGGATCGGTCCGAATTGGTCCGGATTCGTTCGTCTGTTTAGCCTTCTTGTGTTTAAACTTGTAAAACCCTTCTCTTTGCACTAGGGGTAAAAAATATGACATACCTGATGCACAGGGGTTTACCGCTCGAGGAATCGCGAGCGCCGCTGCGATAACGCACACAAACAATAATAGGCAAACTGACCGCGCCATTGTGTCCGTTGCTTCGGCGGGGCCTGACTGTGCCGCTCTGAGTTCGGACCCACTTATAAATAGGTACCTTATCGATACGACACCTACGACCCTTAAGGATGGAGCATGGAGCTTAATTACAGCGATGAGCGGAGCGAGGAACGGAGCGATGAGCGGTTACATGTAGAGTCTTGTGTTTCCTATGTATTTATGTATGTACCTATTTATCTATAAATTTTAGTATGATTATCTACTATAACGGGTAAAGTTGGTCAACCACTCATAAAGCATATGAGAGAGCGAGAATTACAAATCCGAAGGCCTTTTTAGGGTTCAGTACCCAAGGGATCATATTACTAAGCCTTCACTGTCCATCCATCCGTCTGTTTGTCAGGCAGGCTGTATCTCATAAACCGTAATAAATATAATGGTTGAAAAGGGGGCCCCCATACAAGACTGGTATAACCGGGTTTTTTTTTAAAAGCTACCGAAGTGTACCGAAGCGTTGCATATCGTCGCGTATCCATTAACCTACCGCCAAACAGCAGTGTTCGCATTGTTGTGTTCCGGTTTGGGGATAAGACAGCCGGTGAAATGACTAGCATAGAGGCATTCCATCTTAGCCTCAGGGTTGGCAACGCATTTGCAGTCTTAGGATTGCATTGCAGTCTTGTGATTGCGAATGTCTGTGGGTCACAGTTTCCACTTACCATCAGGTGGCCTGTGTGCTCGTTTGTCTACTCGATGCCATAAAAAAAAAAAACGCTTTAGAATACGCTGTCTGCAGCCAAGACCTAACCTTACAGATAGGTCCATCACTTTATTCGGCGAACATGGCCGATTACGAATGACGCAACAAGTAAAGCGTTCGTTAATTATAAACATAAATTACTCTCTGTTAAGCTTCTTAACGCCGAATGAAGACCTGCGAAAGAAGAAAGCGGTACAATTGTTTTAATTTTGTATGCAGACAAGCCTCCGATTTTCAAAATGAAAACAATTGCGATTGCGAGTGCGTTAAGCAATAGCCCCTCTGGTAGAATAGAATCACAACTTAAATAAGTACCCGTGTCGCTTACTTGCATGAAACAAAATCGGTATAAGTTGTATTAGTATTGTATTCTGGACCCGAAATGCCCTTTTGTTCGAACTTGTATGAGGCTCTTCAATACATTTTCTAATCAGTTACCGGAATTAATAGTTTACAAATTTGGATTGGTATTATAGCTTTAAATTAGTATTTTAAATAGAAATGGGTGCTTGCTCGTTGCTCTATATGACAGAATTCAATGTCATGGCTGCTCCCCCGACGCCCGCGCATCCTCTTCTCTCGTCTTGCGTTTTATTAGCGCGCAGACCTTTTACGTACTCTTTACAGCCGCTTCTTTTTTTTGGCATTCCCGAAAATCATCCCTAGGATATCTAAGCCATATTTCCTCCTAATTTCATGTCCCAAGGTTTAGCAGTTTCGTCTGTGCGTGGATCAACCAGCCAGTCAGTTTTTTTTTATGGTATCAAAGATGTCTTATTTCTATTGAGCATTTCACCGGACCATTCAAAATAGCCTAATGACCTTTCTATTTTAAAATTGGTACGGCAATAACCGCTTTAATTTGCTATGTAAATAAGTATCTAATGAATTTTATCAGTTACTTATTTGTAGTGATCGTTATCAACGTCCACTTTTGGTAGCAAAGGGTATGGTTGGCAGAAAAAACAAACACATTTGGTTGTTTACTTTTGATCTTAACCATAAAATAAATACTTACCTTCTAAAGATTACACCTGTAGATATAAATCCTTACCTATACGGTACAAAACCTTTTCCGCCCTAATATATTTTTAAAACAGTGTACGTCAAATGACATAAAATGTCATAAAAATATAACTGTAGTTGAAAATCTAATTACACTACGCGACGTGTTTATCTAAATAAACCAATGCATATCGTATCTAGAGTGGATATTCAAGTATTTTAGTGGAGTCCTCATAAAGTGCACGTATGATCACAGTATTTACATTGACAGCATGTATTTGACACAATTACCCGTATTTTATTACGACGGATAAAGCCACTCGATGTACTGTTTGTAATATCAATATTAAAAGGAAAAAGCACAATATAAATAAACACTTAAAGTCAAAATCCCATGTAAATAAAATAAAATAAAATAGTGTGCAATATTTTAAAGACTTAAATTTCCTTCCTGTGACTTCTGTTAACGTAGAAAGGTCATTTAGCTATTTAAAATGGATTTTTTCCAATCGACGTGAACGACTGACAGCCAAATCTGTTGAACAAATTTTAGTCATTTATTCACTATAATTTGGATTTGTTGTTATAAATATGTATATAAATCTCATAATTAGTAAAATATATAATGTTTAATATACTACGTTATTTGTTTTTTTTGTCAACCATACTTTGCTACCATTACAGGACATTGATAACGATCACTGCTTATTTGGTACTTACCAAATGATCTGTTTACTGTTTATAATAGGTAGAGTCCGGAATTCTTGTAGCATTTTTGAGCTGTCATAGGGACTTCTCGTCTATCGACTTCCGATATACATATGCATAGTTTAGTTAGTTTAGTTTATTTATTCATCAATGTAATATTACAATATTAATTGCATTGCATGTCAAACAATACGAAATTACATTGAAATCGTCAAACATAAAATAACAATTACACATCTAATAAATGGTCAATCGTCCGATGTCAATATAATGTACAAGAATTAATAAAGTCAACACAACAATAAAATAAATTTAAATTCAGTTCCTTATATTCATCCAGGGAGTATAATGGATTATCCAATAAAAGGTTTCTCAGCTGATGTTTAAATGCTTCATCGGATTGTACAGTTTTAAGTTTAGCGGGTAGACACTCATAAATAGTACGTGGGACCGATGACACGCGGGTTCTTATCGATAAATACAGGATACAATATTTAAAATATGGTTACGAGTAGAAATAAACAACAGGAGTCTTATCGCGACTGAGCGATCTCTTCGAGATAACCTTTGGATACTGACTTTTAGGATATTTTAAATAGGAATAAAAATAATAATATTTTATCTTTCCTTATAAATAGTTTGTGGATTTCTTATGCCTTTCAAATATGTTTCGAAAGAGATCGCAACAAGAAATGCTATCAATTGTTTTTATTAGAAATATCTATTTCACATTTTCAACCATTCAAAAGTTATCTTAAAGTGATCTATAAGGCCACCTGTGGTTTACCTCTACTTTTAATCTTCTTTAATATATTGTATCGATAAAATATGTATATCGGAAGTCGATAAAAAAGATAAAAGATATTTATTCAGTAAGTAGGCCGTACGGGCACTTTTACACGTCAAGAATCTACCAGCGCTTCCCAAGAGGAGACACTGCTGAGAAGAAATGCCGCCAGAAACTCCCAAAAAAAAAAAGCTACCAGAATTCCAGGCTCTGATAATTGGTATAAAGAATACAATTGTGTGTGTATATTGACGTTTTCCTTATTTACTTACTACTAAAGACGCGTGTTTATTCACAATCCATGCGCATTTTTTTTTATACTTCATTACATCTTAGTATAAAACGAAGTCGCTTTTTGCGTCTGTCCGTATCCCCTTGAATCACCGACAAGAATGTATAATTTCATCGAATTTCAATTCATCGAAAGCTAATTTCTGCTATACTAATCCAACTCTTTCGGAATGAAGTCTAAAAAAAACTGGAGCAAAATCATACAAACTTACAAATGTAAAAGAATTTATTTATTAACTTTTAAAAAATATTTACAAATAACAATAAAAATATTGAGTACGTTGTTTAATTTCGTTGTTTATTATCAACTAATTATTTAATTCATAATTCCTATGTATTTACAAATAATATGTACAATTTAAATGTATTTTTTACACACACCGAATAATCTCTTTGGCATACCATTGCAGAGTGCGTAAAACGTACAATACTATATCTAAGCTAGATATTTTAACATCGATGATAATGCTTATATAAAATTACTTCATAGGTTGTACTATGTTAGTTAATACATACGTATGTTTAGTAAAAACTTAAGAAGTTTCTCAACGAAGCAGGAAAGAAATTGTTTGGGCCAATGCAAATAATCGTTACTATACTCCATTCCAATTGACTTGTCTTATTAAGTAAACAATTTTATAACCTCAAAATGCATCATTTTTGGCTAAAGCGACCGTTCTCTCCTGAATAAAGCAACTAGAGATCACAATTTGCACATCATTTTCCTGGTGTTACATCATGAATGTTTTATTAGGCATTAGGGGTTAGGCAGATACCACTTCTTTCCATTTGCTACGATCTTGACCAATTTCTTTCGCTTCTTCCACATTCATACATCGAGTCATGCAATGGTTTTTTTGACAAAAGACTAGTCTATTGGTATGGAGTTTAGTGTATAAAGTATCTCTCTATTATTGTAGTTATTGTATACGTCACATGGCCTCATCTACTCGTCGTTTGATGGTCGTACTTAACTTGGCCATGTGTGCCAAATATTGATTTTACATCTCTTACACTTGACATACAGAATGAAAGAGAGCCACGATAATATTTGATAAATAACAACCAAGTGCGTTGCCACCTTGAGGTAAAACCGGCACAAACGTTTACTTATTGCTAAGAGCTCATTGGAATATCAACTTTATTACCTTGCCTAAAGAGGTGTTAAAAAAATGTTTATAGATGTAATGTTTTAAATTTAAACACGTCGCAGATAAGCAGCCGCGTCAATGACCATTGGAAAAAGTATCTTTAAAATATTTATTGTATAAGTTAATTTGGGACCCATTTCAAGAAAAATTTGCCTGAAGTCGTCAATGTCATTGGAGATGTCAAGTCATTTGTAACTTTTAGAAAACTCAACGTTATTGTTGTAGAATGTCAGATTGACTTTGGATCTAAGGTGGGTACCAAATTAAATCTCGTGACTGTACATAATGACATTAATGACATAACTGTATTCTAATAATAGATTTATCTTTTTCTACCAAACATCGTCAGGGTTTTTTTCCCCTTCCAATATTCCAGAATCCTTTTTATTTACGGGGGGAGGGGGGGAGGGATTAACACAGAGAGAAGAACGGCTCAGGTTTAACAAAAACCATAACGTTTGTGTTACGAGCTTTTTCTGAGGTCATATGCCGAAAAAACCCAATCTTTGAATTCTTGGATTATTGGTCACAACAAAAGCAGGAAAATCCGAAGTAATGATTATATTGTATACCTAAGATGTTTTTGTGATAGTTTTAGTCAAAATATATTTCATCTTGCGTCATTTAATATAGCTGGATAAACAAAATATATTTCAAGAACTGATTATTATAGGAATCGTAAGTGAACACAATTTTAAAAACAATATTTTACAGTTACTTTGCAAATGCGTAATAATAATGTGAACAGATACGTAATTATTATTTTCTTAATAATACTCGTTGCGACATCATTTCGTACAGACATAAACTCACGCCTTCAAACCCAGAGTGGGTAGGCAGAGCTACAGAGTTAACGAAAACTCTAAAAACCTGTGGTTAATTGTGTAACCACATTTTGCACAAACGTTTCGTCTTTTCGTAGGGTGGTGTAACCAGTAATGGACAAGGCACCAATAATAGACACTAGATTCTTATTTTACAGAAGATAACGGTTATTCATTTGTTTTGCAACAATCAATTTAGGACCGTATGAAATTTGAATTAAGAGTGAAGTGTCCATTACTGGTGCCTGTCAGCTAAAAGTGTCCATCATTGGTGTCGTTATCATAACAGGTCCAAACACGACAATAATAGTATACCAGCGGGCCTCGGACAAGTTATTCTACAATAGCTAACCACCTTATAAACTGACAAAAAAATTGCAATTGACACAATTATAGTCAATTCCAATTACGTCAATCTTTTATATGCTTTATTTGGTGGTCGTGGCCGTTAACGAAATGCTTCTGAACAGGCCTGCTGAGCTAGGCTTGATGTTGGACTAAAATGGTGTGCTTTTTCAACAAAAATGGCTATTGACAGTGACATTTCATCAAGTCTTCTAAATTTTCTTTCCATTACCCATCACAAGTCCGAATTTTCGTTCCAACTGTTTTATACTATATAACTTTTAAGATTTTTTATAAAACAAACCCTAACTTACCTATAAATTCTTATATCTTTAGTTTTTGAAAAGTTAACGGCTTCAGAAAAAAAGCACAACTTAACTTGTAAAACATGGGCAGTTCGGAAATAAAACTTCTGTCTTGCGATAGGTAACTGGTGGATGCTGTGGCTAGACGATCGCGAGCGTGGTGGTGGTGGTGTGGTTGTGGTGGTCGTGGTGGTCACGCACGCCGGCCTCGCGCAGGATGCGCATGCGCGGGCCGAGCGGGACGCCCAGCGCGCGCAGCCGGTCCTCTCCCACGTACGGTAACTCAGCCGCGCCGACCTTCTCTTTCTCAAGCAACGCGGCGTATTTCTGCGGGTAAGACGATTTTTGAAATACGGTTTTATTACGGACTGTACTTTTTGCGACGTCATCATCTACTTATAGAGATTAAACATACGAATCCAAATTGGGTGGAAAGAAAAACAAATGAATGTTTTTTTCCAGCTCAGCTTTTGTGTGAGCCCTTGTAACGTGCTTGAACATAAGTAATTAATACGAGTTTAAAATTTAAATATCAATTTTATGTAGAATTCACTATCTGGCGATTTGCCTCGTATACTTATGCTGTGAAAACACTTAATACAATAAAATATAAAATACATTTATTCAGTAAGTAGGCCGCACGGGGCGGTTCTCAAGAGGACACCACTGTTGAGAAAAAACGCCGCAAGAAACTCAGCAGTCAGTCATTTTTAAAACATTATTTAATATCACAATGATCCTATACTTAGCATCATATGTATATCTATAAATATAACATTAAATAGAGTATCAAATAACACGAGTAGTTCAGCAGGAAAACGTGCCAAAAATCTTACGAGAGAGATAGAGGGACAAAAAAGGAAAATAAACACCTACTTATGTGTATATAAGACGGTGCAACAAGACCACATAAATGTTTCGATTTGTTTTCCTAGATCAACGGTATCCCCTAGACAATTTAAAACTTTTGCTTTTGCACAAACTATTAAGGACTAAGTTTCAGGTTTAGGCCAAGGATTTTTGGCTGTTAGTTTGATAACTGTTAAATTAATCCTGCTTAATCCCATGGCATTTTGGCATTAACCTTTGGCAAGCTTTTGAGGCAGCGTAAGATCGTTCCAGATGGAGAACTCTTACAAGCCCTAAAGGGCTAACAGGATCTAATAAAGATGATCAACTGACCTCATATCCAAGTTTCTTGAGGAACAGCCTCATGAGGGGTGGCTCATCTCCGAAGAACTTGGTGAGACGCTTGACGCGCTCAGGGTTGCTGAAGGAGAAGGGGTCTGATGGTGGCAGCTGCCCTGAACGTAGCTGCTGCTGGGACCTGAAGAAAATTCATCAACTTTATGTATATGCTAAAAAATATCATCCTTTCTTTATGGATTTCAAGATCACTACTTGTGGGGTGTGTAAAAATTGCCATAATAACTTCGTTAACATAGGTTAGTATGATGACAATATATGTTAAATAGTTTTATATTATGCTGTTGGTCATAGGCCGATGTCACTCCAGCCTTTTGCCCAGTCACCTTAGCTGACGATGGTCCTGTCACTTGATCATTCCATGGCAAGCATAACCTCTCGAATTCAGCGACCTCATAACAATAGAAACTGCGTCAAATAACTGTGCAGCAGACAGATAGATAGACGTCTGGAAAGACATTCAGACATGAAATAATAAAGGATCTATACCCAGAAAAAACAAATACTTCCTTACTTGTACATGTGCCTGAGCGCCGCTATCTCCGCCCTGATGGCGTCCATCTCCTGCACCACGAGGTGCTGCGTGCGCATCTCGCTGGACAGGTGCGCCACCGAGCGCGCCAGCGTCACCACGTGCGCCTCCAGCCGCTGGAAGCGCTTGTTGATGCCCTGAGGAACAAAATCGTGACATCAATAATCCTAACACAAAAACCAAGCGTCTCATTCAAGATCAGTTTTTCATTAATAGGGCCCATAACCTGTTGAGTAGGATCGACGAAGATCTCCGTGTGAGTTTATTTTATAATCAAAGTATGTATTAAAGAATAGAAGTATGGCGTGTGATTATTAAGTAAATGCACCAATCATGAACGGTGCTCCAGTGATGATCAATAAAAAAAATTACAGACAAAAAGGCACTTTCGATAGATTTAATTCTAATAGGCCCGAAGTATTATAGTCTTACCTAATTGTAAGGCATTAGCGTTCTTATAATATGTCATTACTTTTATTGGGATTATTGATAACTGGAGCACTGTCCATGATAGGCGCATTTACCTTACTGGTTTAACTTATATTATTTATATTATATTGAATTTAATATTTATTGCTTTATATAATGCTAGATTAATTTGTACCATTGTAATATGTTTAAAAAATGACTGACTGCTGAGTTTCTTGCGGCGTTTCTTCTCAGCAGTGTCTCCTCTTGGGAAGCGCTGGTAGATTCTTGACGTGTAAAAGTGCCCGTACGGCCTACTTACTGAATAAACATCTTTTATCTTTATCTTTATCTTTTAACCTGCAGACTGTATAAACCGCACGTGTATGATAGTTGGTTGCCGCGTTTACCTTGATGTCGTGCTTCTTGCGGTCGTGCGCGCGGCGCTTGTCGCGCGGCCGGCTGCTCACCGAGCTGGACGGCAGCGAGGACATGCTGCCGTAGCGCCGCTTCGATGTCAGCCTGCGAAGACACAGTCAGCTTTATGCCCGACTTCCACTGCGAGCGGATCGGGCTCCATACGGACTCGATTTAGCTTACAACGGTCGGTGACTTCAAGTTTTTCCACCGTGAGCTCTTGAAGAGGCAACGATGTATGTCAAACAGAGTACTGGATCCGTTTCGCTCACCGTAGAAGGCGAGGTGATTCAAAACATAGGTCGTGGTAGAAAACGGATCTCAAGTGAGTTGCCAGTCTCATGAAATCTGAAAGTTTTCCATGACTTAACGGTTACTTTATCGAATTTTGTTATGAGCATTTTATACAACATCAGCCTTATTGTAGATTTCAGAACGCAAATCAGATCTGATCCCGCCCTGTTTTATATTTTGTATGTTCTTAACAGGATTGTGATGCTAAAAATGTTCATACAAAATGCGATAACGTTTCCCTTAAACCTAGTCCGATTCTTACGATTTTTTCCTTATAATAATTTTATTGGAAAGAAGCAAACAATAAAGAAAATAGAAACGTACAAACCTAGTTTTTCTACACTACAACATATTCAAAAAACGTGATAGAAATTGAAAAATCGGACTATGTTTAGGGGGTGAGAAATGTTTTCGGTCGGAAATTTGTATGGTTTTGTTTTACAGCTAAGCGATTTAATCGTCGGTTCAGAATTCTCTTAAAGAACTTATCTCCTACGGCAGTTTGAGTAAGCTGTTCTGAACAGAACGCACTGTTTATCAACAGTCCTTTGAAGATCATGCTCAACTATAACCCTTTATATCTTTGGGTCTAACCTGGCCTCCCACGCCGGCTGCTTGGGCAGGCTGGCCGGTTTCCTCACGCCCAGCAGCTGCAGCACCTCGGCGTACATGGTCTCTAAACCGCGCAGCTGTCTCCGGATGGCGCGCGCGTCCCCGCCCGACGCGTCGCTGTCGCTGCGCGCATCCAGGAGGGAGGAGAGGTCCAGGCTGCGGGTTGTGGTGGACGTCATATCCGTTGTGTCAAGGCCGAACACTGGAAACAAAGTGGAAGTAACGTCATACTCAATCTGTAATGATCTTGGGTTCTAGAACACCGAAAAGAACAACTAATCAGATCGAAGCAAAAAGCAAAAAGGGTATTATATGGCTCTGGTACTTGGTCTTACTAAAAAAAAATCCGGCGTCTGTATTTTCGAATGCATACAATCTGAACTGAACCTATTTAAAGCTAGGGTGAATAGGCATCTTCTGGTTGAACTCGCTTCATCGTCGACATAATCTTCGTCCTCCAAAAGCAAGAGTTAGTAAAAAATAGCTTTCTCAATCTCAGCGTCTAAAACAGAATAGGCATTCAAAATTGAAGAGCCACTTGCTGTTTGCATAAAGCTGTGAGCCTTGCCTTTCAATTGATTTTGCAGAATTATGCTTTGCTATCTTTAGAAAGTTTACCAGCGTAAGGTTAACGACACTAAGGCCCGTATTCAACTCTAATGCTCGTCTCGAGATGCGTCAACAGTGACAGTGTTCTATGGTTTGACGTTTACTTTGACGTATCTTGTGACGGGCATCTCAGCCAAGATGAGTTTATTAATACGGGCCTAAGAGGTTCAACAATCTTAAAGCTAGTACTTACAGTGTTTCTTGTAGTGGTGGTCCCGCTTGGAGGAGTGCTTCTTGTGCGAGTGCCAGCGCGGCGAGTCGCGCCCGCGCCGCCGCTCGTCTGAGTACTCCGCACGCCCGGGCAGGCTGGAAGCAACATAGGCAAAATTGGAATCAAACAAATTGAAAACTTGCATTTGACGAGAGGTATCTACATAGATACATATCTTTGTTCGTAAATAATGGACTGTATACATGCAGAGCTGACTTTCAACATCTAGGAGGGAAGAGATTTTTGAAAGAGTATGACAGATTTACTCTGTTTTTCTTCATTCTGGTCTTGCTCTCGTCTACTAAGAACTAACAAATATGAATACTTAATGAATGAATGAATGACCCGTAGGTCTAACAAAGTTTATACTAGTCCGAAATAAAATCAGATCTTTTCTAAACGACATGGTTTTCTGAGATGGAGTGGTATGAAATCAAGATCTGATTATGTGCTAGCTTGGAAGAGGTTAATTTGATCAAATCAAGTCATTAGGGCATTTAAGTAACACAGAAGTTCACAGGTCAGTATTTATTACCGAAATGGAAGAGACTGGTTACCTGCTGCGCTTGTGGTGGTCCGCGGGTGAGAGCGGCGGCAGCGGCGGCGTGACGGAGCCCAGCGAGCTGCCCGAGCTGCCCAGGCGCATACCAGCCAGCTTGGGCTCCAGGATCTGTCGTAATTCACACTCCACCAGGTCTGCCCACTCGTTCTCACCTGCAAAATTATCGACACATTACTCCAAAGACATAAATTGAACATATGCAACTGAAGAATCAATATGATACACATAATTTCCCGCGGTCTTCTCCGAAACTTTAGTCGATTCACTTTGAATT